>APFE031028309.1:16489-41105 GCA_000404065.3 Pinus taeda | reverse complement strand
GTGTCTATTCATCATCTACGTTTTAGTATAAATATATAGGACTTGAAATCATTTGTAACACACATCCTCTTCATGTGTTCTCCTCCTCTCCACGTCTTGGGTTTTTGGAGAAGGAGGGACACCTAAAATATACATTGGATGATGCCCTAAACGCAGGGAAGGTGAAGGCCATATATGGAGCCCTAAATTACAGTCATGAAGGAGAGGGTCCTAGCCGCAGTTGAGTGAGATCTTGCTGCAGTAAAGGAAAGATTCAAGACAGATTGAATGCCCTAATCTGCTGTCCTAGAAGGCTCCATACGCAGTCCTGAAGGAGAGACCTAACCACCGCATTTAAGGGTGCCCTAGGCCACAGCCAACAAAGGTTTTTATGCAGCAAAGAAGGCACGTATACACAGTCCATGGAGACCTTATACACTGGGATTTATACACTGCTCATGGAGACCTAAATGCAGTCTCTTATACGCTGTTCAAGATTATGTCAACAGCCCTAAACGCAGTCACTTATACGCCGTTCAAGATTATGTCAACAGCCCTAAACGCAGTCACTTATACGCTGTTCAAGATGATGTCAACAGCCCTAAACGCCGTCATTAATGGAGGCACATATATGCTGTTCAAGCAGGTCAATGGAGACACCTAATTCACAGTCAATGGAGATATCTAAGAGCAGCAAAGAGACCTATTACAGTCATCTAAACAGGTGTCATAATGTCACATTGCTGTAGGTGACACCGTGACATATTCAAGGACTATTTGGGCATGATAGAACTGTGCAATGAAGCTGATCACAGCATGTTTATGTAGAGGATTCTGGAACTATAGCCTAGTTGCTTTGCTAGGCTGCAAGCCATAGCAAGCAGCTAAGGCTGATATGTATATGAACTAAAGAATGATCTATGGGCAGCATTATGAGCAGCATAATAGATGAGATCATGGGCAGCATGAAGCATAATGATCATGGGCAGCATGATAGATGAGATCATGGGCAACATGATGCATGGGCAGCATGATGCATGGGCAACATAGTGATCATGAGCAGCATGATGATGCATGATGCAACATGATGGTGCTACAAGGTAAGGTGCAGCAAATGGACGAGATGCAGCACTATGATAGGTGAAGAAGTCACCTTAAAGAATCAGTTGAAGCAATATGTCTTCAACTGATCTCTATAGATATCAAAAGTCAAAGTGTTGACTTCTATTGTAAATGTACTCTCTCTCTCTTTCTCTGCTGAAATTTAAAGATAAAAGAAGATTTGATCAAAGGGTTTCCCCACACATTGTGGGGTTTGTCCCTGGCTCGCGCCATATCTTGTGTCTTGTCTTGGCTTGTCTTCTGCGTTTTGTATTTATGTTCTATCTGTAGTTTATCGTAATGCTGATGTGATTGCTAACTGTGAAAATTTAAATAAATTGCTCTAGCATAGAACATACCTAAACTTAACAAAGATTGATTGCACTTCTAGATTGGAGGAGTTTAGGGCATCATGGGAACACATTGGATGCACAGTCATGTCAGATGGTTGGACTGACCAGAAGGGTAGGACCTTTCTTAACTTCTTGGTTAGTTGTCCCAAGGGGACAATGTTTATGAAATTTGTTGATGCATCTGCACACATTAAAGATGCACGTTTATTATGTGAGTTGTTGGACATCTTCATTCAGGAAGTAGGCCCAAGCAATATTGCCCAAGTCATAACTGACAACACTGCAAATTATGTTGCAGCGGGAAGGTTGCTTATGGAGAGGTATCCTAACTTGTTTTGAACACCTTTTGCTACTCATTGCATTGACTTGATGTTGGAGGATATAGGTAAGATTCCTATTGTGAGGGATATTGTTGAATCACCCAGGAGCATAACAAATTTTATATATAATTATGCATCTATGCTTAGCTTGATGAGAAGATTCACCAACAACAAAGAGTTGGTGTGTCCTACCATTACACGATTTGCCACTACTTTCATATCTCTTCAGTCTCTGTTGAATTCTATGTGGGATGTGAAAAGCATGTTTCTTTCACCAGATTGGCGTGCTTTATCTATTAGCTACAAACCAGAGGGAGAGGGCATATGCAAACTAGTTTCATATGTTCAGAGCTTTTGGGCAAGAGTAGAGGAGGCGTGTGCCATTTCAAAACCTTTGGTAAGCGTTCTTCGGTTGGTTGATGGAGACAAGCCCGCAATGGGCTACTTGTATGAGGCCATGGATAGGGCCAAAGAAGCCATTCGTGCTTATTATGAAGATAAGGGAGATGAGGGGTTAGAGAAACAACAAGTCATATGGAGAGTGATTGATGAACGATGGAGCAATACCCTCCATCGCCCCATTCATGCTGCAGGTATCTACCTCAACCCCACATTTTCTTACGCCTGTGGTTTCAGATTTGATGCCGAGGTGATGGATGGATTCTTCACTTGTTGAGAGGATGGTGGCATCTGAGCAAGAACATGAAGATATTTCTAATGAAATGGAGGTATATAGGATGGCAGGTGGCACATTTGTTTTTACCATCGCTATTAAGAATAGGGCGACCAAAATGTCAGGTAAGCTTCAGTTTGTTTCAAATTTTCAAGTTTATAATTTCAATGTTTTTTTTTTTTTATGTTTCTCATTTTCCTTTTAACCTGTAGATGCTTAGTGGACAAGTTATGGTGGCAGGGTACCCCATCTCCAAAAGCTTTCCGTTTGAGTGCTCAGCCAAACATGCAGTTCCTCTGGGTGTGAGCGCTACTGGAGTGTATTTGACAAAATACATAGCAAAAAGCGCAACAGGTAAAAAAAATTCAAATTAAATTTTTTGAATTCATTTGATTATTTTTAATATTTAAATTTTCTATGTATTAATTTACAATCTATGGCCCTAATACAGATTGGAGTCCTAGCACCTCAATGACATGGTCTACGTCTACCACAATCTTCGATTGTGGGTGAGACAACTTCAGAAACCTTCTGATGTGGAAGCCATCTCATTGGACAATATTGATACCATTGTTGCATGGAGGGTCGAGATTGAGAGGCCAACCATGGACTTGATCCTAGATTGGTTAGATGTGGATCCAAAGGAGGCAGCAGTTGCAGGGGATGGAGAGCCAGAGGTAGAGGAGGAGTAGCATCATGGTCAAGAGGCAGAGCTGGATGAGGATGATGAGGAGGAGGTAACACCATCTAGGATGGGCAGTAGTAGCATAGGACAGAGGCCACCTCTTTCATCAGCTTCTAGAAGACGACTAACTCCATTTGTATTTGCAGGGGTTGGGCCTTCTTCCTCTAGAGGAAAAGGTAAAGCCATTCCCTATTCTAGTGAAAGGGGTAGAGGATCTCAGTGACTGATTACTTTATGACATGTCGATGACTCATGATATACATTTATTATATTCTTTATTGATATTTTGACTCTTGAGAGTTGAGACTCAAACAAGACTCAAGATTCAGGAGTTGATTCACTATTTTGATATGTGATGTAGCCTAAGTAACATGACACGGGGATTCGCGATTCATAGGATACGGGGATTCGAGTGTCAGATTCAGACACATTGACCCCACGGAACAGGACACGTTATGATTCGTTATATATAATATTATATATATATATATAATTTAAAAATAGATATTCTTACACAAATCTAGTTAATATACAAATTCATTATTTCAAACATAGATCTCATAGATGTAAGTTTACTGTTTACAAAGTAAGTTAGTAACATTATAGCATGCATAGTAATACAAAATTCAAATACTTTTACATAAATGATAAATCAATAAATCATAAATTCTAAATTCATAAATGATAAATCATAATACATATTCAATTCATCAATGATCCAATAGGAGAAAGACAAGATAATAAGATAAAGACACTAACAACTATAGTTTTCTCATTAAGTCATCAAATCAAAATGTGTTACATAGGTAGTGCAATGCCAATGGCAAATAGAAATAGAAAATACAAAACAACTGTAGGTATACAAGCCTCAAGGCAATAGGTAGCCCATAACTCATGAGTCATCAATCCTCATAGTTATGATCAGAATCAGCATCACTGTCCTCATCATCGTGGTCAGCACTGCTCTCCTTTACATCCTCCTCCTTTCCTGTATCCATAGTCGCCTCTGCATCTGCTGGTGTGGAGGATGACCCCTCTACAATATCACCATCATCAAATCTAACAGGCTCTAGCACTGGATCATTGAGATCCATGTTGGGCAATGCCAACTCAACACTGCTGTCCAGACCCATATCATCAGGAAAAACATCCCACATCTTTGTCTTTCCCTTCAACCACTCTTCCCTCTACCTGTAAATAAGACAAAGGTTGGTTTGCACATACACCATTGTCTTTTCTCTGGACTCCTCAAACCTGCTCTTTTTAACACTATACAAATTCCCATATGTGCTCCAATTCCTCTCACAACAAGAGGGTGAAGTCACCTGAGAGAGGAGCCTCATGGCTAACTGCTGAAGAGGAGGGCTTGTTGCCCCATGATTTGCTCACCAAGAATAGGGCTTCTTAGGCCCCTTGTCTCTAATCACGTCATATCCTACAAAATGACTAGTGCCAGTGGAAAACTCTGCAAAGGCATCCTCCACCTCATCAAGTAATGCTCTATCCTGAAAACCCCCCCGAATGCATCTTTCCTCCGTTGTGAGATGTCACCATCCATGTGAGGAGGGAATCTGCGGGAAGGTACACCATTCATCCACTCATGGTTGTAGTATTTTGGGTTCAATGAGTGAGCCAAACAATGTAAAGGTGTGCAATTCTTGTCCCATCTGCTGACAGGAATATCTTGTATATTACCACAGAAGGCCTCTGGCGATGTCTCATACTCGGGGCACTCACTCTGTAGAATAATGCTCCTCATAGACTCAATCATGGAATCCCATCCCTCATAAACCTCTCCTAGGATGGGTTTATCTGTGTCTACAAATCGAAGCAAGGAAATGATGGGGTCCAAGATCTGAATAATTAGATCTATCCTCTCCCACCAAGCATCATCTAGCACTGTGTCCTTCACTCTTTTAGAGGCTAGTTGATCTGTCTTTCTCCAAAAAGACCAAAACTCAGAAATAACCATGGCCCCAAGAGTGGTCTTGACCTCCCTCAACCTCTTCAACATGATGAATGAAGAGGCAAACCGTGTATCAACAATTTTCAACAATGATAGATTGTTGTACTCCTTGTAGATGGTGAGGGCATTTGTATGATTTTGCACAAAGTTACGGATATGTCGTGCATCCTCAATAATGTTACCAATCCAAAGCACATCAGAAGCAATGGATTTCAGTGCTAAGTTCAATGAATGTACAATGCAAGGTGTCCAAAACACTTGCGAATATTTAGCTTCCACAATCATGCCAGCAGCCGAATATTTAGCTTCCACAATCATGCCAGCAGCCTTGCAAACAGGTGCATTATCTATAATGATTTGCACACAAGAATCAACACCTACATCTTCAATGACGTTAATAAACAACTCACCCATAAATTGTGCATCCTTGTATTCTCCAAGTGTATCCACTGCTTTCAAGAAAACTGGACCATTCAAGGAAGACACCATGAAGTTGATGAGTGGGTGTCGTGCTGGATCTGTCCATCCATCAGAAACAATGCTAACCGCAGATGTTGGCCATGATGCTTTAATAGGCTCAAGCATTTTTTGCACCTCTTTTTTTGCCTTCGTCAACAATGTGGTTCTAAGCTTCTCTGAACTAGGAGGCAGATACCATGATGGAGACCCGTGAGTTAGAGCTCAACACTTCTCAATAAATAGAGGTGAGCATTCAACATTAAAGGATATGAAGTTTTGATAGAAAAAAGGCAATGGTGAGATCAAACTCTTCCCATTTCTCTTTCTGAAAAATTTTGTCCATTGGACCAAGTGAAATTGCTTTTCTTTTTGCTGCTTGTCCACCAATAGAACTCTCAAATGGAAATTTGGTGGTGCCTTTCCTCAAAAATGGAAGGGGGTCATCATTGTTGGTTTTTCTTGATTTTGTAGCCACATTTGCCATACCGACAATGAACTCTTTTTCCATTTCTTTTCTCTTTTTTAAAGGAACTTGTGCACAAGCTCCAACTCCACAACCTAGTAAAGCCAACAAATAGCCCTTCACACGAAAATATGTGCTTGTGAAAAGACTGTGGCAAAAGTTGCATCTCCAATGCACATTGCCTTCTCCATTCCCCTTTCTGCTTGGCCCATCCTCTCTTGTGACATATTTCCACAAGGGATATTTCTCAATGTTACCTTTAGGACGAAGTCTTCCCTCAACATTACTTGCAGCAAACTCTGATGATATTGGGGGAGGAGGGGCATCTCCAATGGGGACATTCTTCCCCTTCCTTTGCCCCCTACCCGCTACCCTTGATTGAGCCATGAATACTATAAAAAAATAATAAACAAAACATGCACAAATTTGTAAAAGAAATGCATATACAAAAATAGAGAGGAAATGCACTTACCTATTGCTTGAATCTCCTTGAAAACGCTCCAAACCCACAGCTCACTATTTGCAAAAGGAATGAAACAAAATGGTAAAGAAAATTAGAAATGCGCCCTTTTATTGGCCCGTGGGCTCCCTTTCGCCGGATTCGAACCCAATTTTCGTGACATGATGTGTCCGAACGGGACACGATCCAGATTCGATTATGTCCCATTTGGACACGTCGTGTCACGAAAATTGGATTTGAATTAGTGTGAATCAAATCTGATACGTAGAATTCAGACACTTGGCAAAAAATCAACGAATCTGGTTTCATAGGATGTAGCACTAGACTTCATATACATATTATATATTAGCTTTCTTTACATGTTTATGTGGAAATGCATTTATTTGATGTTGTGGATACTTTAGATGCTAAAAAAAATAAAAAATAAATGAATAATTTTGTGTTTTTTCAATTTTGCCGACTTTTTTCTAACTTTTTCAAACAACTCCCGACTTCAATGGTTTTTTCAACTTTTGGACCCTTGCTGATTTAATCCTGAATTCGACTTTTTCCACATTGGTTTGGATTCATATGAGTGCACATTTTTTTATTACTTTTTTTACAAAATTTGAATAGTTTATGTATCTTCTTGCCCAGTTTTGTGGTTTAGTTTTGTTTCCAGTTTTTTTCTAGTTTTGATTTCTAATGTCAACTGGTTCAGTGACCAGTCCAGTTTTGGTAACATTAGGTGGAGGATAAGAACAAGTTCCAGCTAATGGTTATGGGTGTAATTTGCAAATTAAACCATTACGATATAAAGGCTAGAAGAATGACAAAATGCAGGTGTGACAGCATTATCTGTTCCGTTGTCGGTGCAGCCCAAGACAAAATATCTTTATTTATAAATAACATCTCTTCTTTTTTAGTGTCAAATTTTTTTTGTCTGGCTAGTTGTGTGTAGGTATGCCTACATACAAGTTAGGAGATTTTTTCAGCCTTCATAAAATGAGGACTTCCTTTCAAGTACTTTGATTTTATGATCATTTGCAGTGTCGTTTAGAAATAGAGAAAACAAGATTTTTGGTACTGGAAGCTGCAAATCAATTGGATTTGTTTGGCAATAAAGTTGCCAGAGGAGCAATTGCCATGGCTAAGGTAAATATTTAGTCTAAAAAGTCTTACCTTTATTCAATTCGAATTTTGAACATATTATGTTTCTGTTATATTGTTTTTAATAAATTCTTGAACATTTGATGGTACTTCACCTTTGTAATGTAAGGGTCAAATTTATTTGTTATAAAACAGGTTGCAGCTCCAAACATGGCTTTGAAAGTACTTGATACAGCAATCCAAGTTCATGGTGCCGCGGGTGTAAGCACAGACTTTGCACTTTCCCACCTCTGGGCTTCTGCTCGAACTTTGCGATTAGCAGATGGCCCTGATGAGGTCCATCTTGCGACTATAGCAAAGCTTGAATTGTCTAGAGCAAGGCTCTGAGATCAAGTTAGTATGTTTTATCTAAAAAATCCATAGAAAGCATTCATCTCAGCTAGATAACATTCTCAGAAAAAACAAAATTTGGGGAAGGATACTTACAGGAGGACATGAAGAATGTTAAATTCTATATTTTCTATGTTCCAACTTGTAAGTTTATTTGAGAACTACCATAGGGTGAAGCAGAGTATAAAGTTTCCATGATCCAAAGGGAACTATAATTTGTAAATGAAAAAAAAACTATCTTTCGAAAGTCACCAGCTGATTAACACTTCTGCTATTCAATTTAAATATTTATTTGAATAAACTGATTCAAATGATTCTTTTTGAGAGACACTTTAAGAGTTTGTATAATTATGAATCTGATTGAAAATTTACTTATTTATAGATCTAGTTTCATTCCTATATTTGATCAATCATGTTTTACATATTTTTCTCTGGAGCAGTGCTGGATCAGTATTATATATTCTGAAATGATTCCGCAGAATTTTTGAAATTAATGATGTAAAAGGAGACGAGAACCATGGGAAATGAAGAGAATAATTAAAGAGATTATTAATTCTCTTCAACATCTAGAGATTAAAACTGGCATTTGGAAAGGTTGGAAAGGAAAAGTGGCGTCTTTTCATTTCATTTCATCTTGAAAAAAGAAATCTGTTATTAATATTATATCAAAGCTTCACATTATTGGACATACATTTATAAGTGGGCTTATCTGATGAGACTTGATCACAGTTGACTTAGTCAAAGATGTATTAAACTTGTATTTTTTGGAGACTTGATTCAAAGATGACGTGTCCTCTAACACTAATCCTACCACCACCTTTAATATTTTCAAATGTCACCTACCCCTCCACATACCTCCACCTAATTCTTCACATACCTCCACCCACCACAATTTTGCACACTACATATATTTAATACAAGATGTGTATAGTTGAGGTAATCTTCTTTTCACATTCTTTCTTTCTTATATGAATGTTTATCCTTGTCCTTCGTTGTGCACATTTCAATTTGTATAGGGCCTTCAAGCCTGATTTCGTCTCTACTGCATTTCAAGGTTTTTATTTCCACAGAACGATTCTATTTTGCTAAAGATCAAGCTTAAGGTTTTGTATTTAAGGGGTCTCTTCGTTCATCCCTTCATCCAAATCTACTCCACAACTAAGTTGGCACATGCATTAAGTTCCTGGAAATCTGGGTTTTACCTTTGGGATCAGTCTCTTCTAACCCATATCCCAAGTTTCTTTTGATTCAACCCTTGCAGTTCTGTTGTCTTGGTCACTGTCCTCCCAAGGTTCTCCTTCAGGTTATCATCTGCAGTTGTCTTAGACTTGTTTGAAACCCTTATCTGAAGTTCACACAATGAATTTTTTTTTGTTGACTATAAGATTCATAGACTAATGCATTGTGATTTTGCAGGTAGCAAACATGTTGTACCTCATTATATCTCGTACTTTTTGTCTTTATTTTTTTTTTTCTCACAATTTTGCCTCATTGTTGTCAGAATTTATGCAGTCATTAGATTCACGATTCCCCTATGATAATCACACAATTTTTCCTCTAGCTCAATTGCATTTTGCCACCTTCCTGGCACACTTCTGCTCTTCACTAATTTCATGGCCTCTCTATAAAACTAAATTCATGTTATTACTTTGTATTTCCTTACAAAAGTTACATCTTGTTGAACTAATTTGTTCAAATTTGTTGGAATCTATTGATTCCTTGTGTGTGTTTGTTGTTTTAATCTAGATTGTTGCTCTAGAATACCAAACTCAACTCATAGTTGCCCAATGTACTAAAAAAGACAATAAATCCTTGTAGTATTCCAATATCAATTTTGATAACATCATCAATAGAGTGAGTTATTTGCAAAGGCACTTGTTGAACAAAAGAAACGAGCTGCAAAACAAGGGAAAACGAAAATTGAATTTCAAGTAAAAGTATTGGTACTCCTATTATTCCTAATGCTAATGGTTGAGGGAATATTAGAAAATGTTCTCTTTCTGTTTCAAAAGCCTCTTTTTCACTTCCCAAAGTTGATCAAATTATGATGTCTCCTTTCACCAATGCTAAAGTTGGCTCTAGGTTTGTTGAGATGAAAAATGTTATTTTGGATTCATCCATGCCTTTTCATGGGTCCGGAAAGGACCTTGTTGTAAGACCTATTGTTATTCATGTTGTTGCCTCTCTTGACAAGAGCTTGGTGTAGGACTCAGATACTTGCAGCTCTTGACATCATTGTTTCTCCTTTCATGGGTAAAATTAGGATTGATATATCCTTTCAACAATCTTCACCCTAAGGTTGTTTGTCACCGTTGAGAAATCTAGGGAAAAGTAATTAGGTGATTTCTCTGTGATATATAACTGCTTGTGAATGTTTTTTACTCCTTAGATTAATATCTTCTTTTACATATGTTGTTATAGTGTTCTTCTTCATCAAACAATTACCAATGCATAAACCATAAAGAGACAAGACACAATGTAGGCTATTGGCCAGGGCCAAAACCTCTCCCAAATGAGAGGAAAACCCAAATGAATTTTTCTTCTTATAGAAATTTCAAATGACGAACACCAAGACCATGACCTAGACCCTTCACAAAATGACCTCTCCAAGACCAAGTCACAAAATCCTTCTTCGCTACTTCTCCTTCTTTCACAAGTCAATGCAAGTCAAACTTCTTGCTTTACTACACTTCTCGACTACCCTAAAACTTCAACCTCTTTTCCACATATTTGCAATTCATATTACTGCAATTTCTCACATGTGAGGAGATTATAGGTGTTTTATTTCTTCAATATACTTGGAGACTTCTCTAGAGGAACTCGATTAACAATAGAACTGATTCGGAGACCCTTTAGATGATCCTCTCTTGCACTGTTAGGATATCACTACAGAAACCTTAGCTTTTTTGCCACACATGAGGTTACGAGCCCAAGAACAATGACAAATACTTTGATATTTCCTTCCTTTTTAATGTTGGTTATATGGCTATCTTTCTTCACCTTAATCGCACTTCTTTTTGTTTCAGATTGACCGAAATTGTGTATCTCCAAGTGAAGGTCGAGCTGCCTATATATTGTAGTCAGTCCATCCAAAATAAGTTGACTTGAACAAGTGCGTAGGTCGACATGCCTTTTTGGAAACATCATAAGGTTGACATCAAGGTGGCTTTGTGACAAGGTCTTGGAGGGTTTATGACACAAATAAATTTCCTTTTACAATGTGTAACATGCCAAAATGGGTCTTCAAACTTTGACATTGACTTAATAAACTTTATGACTTGATGACAAAAACTTAAGGTTTAGAATGGAACCTTAACTAAAATAAAATCTCCCTTGATCATGAAACCCATGATTCAATTACTAAAAAAATAACTTTATGTTCTTGTTTACATCAATTACATAAAATCACAATTACACGTCATTATTGCTGAAAAAAATGAAACTAGGTTTGGTCTTCATTATTATGAAATGTATTCTTGTATATATAAAATGAAAAATAAATTATTTTTATTATTATCAATCTTGAGTTTCTTGCCCAAGGAATTTAATTTATAGATCAAGCACTAATTGAAGTGCTTCTAGGGTTTTCCCTAGGTATAGGAGTCATTGTCACATATGAAAAACCCTATGGGCACATTATAATTTGTAAAATAAAATTTATTTTGCCTTGAAAATGTCAAAAATACCTCCAACATCAAGTCGGCCTAAGAACTATCAAGTCGGCCTACATGAAGAGAAACATTCACCCTTGAAGAAGCTTATATGTAAGAGGAACTCGTCCTCCATTTGGATCATTCACTCACTCATCTCTCATGCGAAGAAGGAAGCAACAAAAGGACGAAGAAGGAAGTGTGAAGAAGAGAAGGATGAAGAAAGTCGAAGTGTTAGGGTCTCTCTACATTCTTTTGGGAATGTGAAGTTAGGGTTTTTGCGTTGGGGAAGTCTGAAGTTCGATTTTGGAAGCAAGAAGATCAAGAAGGCAAGTGAAGGTCCCTTAGGGCTTCCTATTAGCCTTAGAATCCATATCAAGGCAAGCGAAGTCAAGGGAAGAGCAGTCAAAGGGAGATCGAAGTCTCCTAGAGAGAAAGCAACAGTTGCTGGGCAATCAAATTTCAAATTTATTGGGAGGTCGAAGATATTGCAGCTGGAGGTCGAGGAAGACTTGATCTTGGAGGATATTTGTTTAAGTTTAGGTCATGGTATTTAAAACAATGCGAAACACGCATATGGATTTCCAATGAATTAATTGATTAAGCAACAATACTCAATAATAATACAGAAATATTTACAAAGATAGAAACATCAAGTTTCTATGTAAAGAATCAGTTTCATCTAAGAAACTGCTAAAATAATAAAATTAGCAACAGTTAAAAGAATGAGCATTAAACTAAAATAGTATTATTCTAATGCCCTCCCTTAATGCTCAATCTATTTACAACACCAATAGACCCCCTGAATTTTACAAACTTATCAGGACCAAGAGGCTTGGTGAAGATGTCTGCAGGCTGCTCTGTTGTGGGAACATATCTGAACTGAACGGATCCATCTTCAACAAGTTGGCGAATGTAGTGGCAATGAGTTTCCACATGTTTTGTTCGTTCATGAAAGACGAGATTTTTGGCAAGTTTGAGCACTCCCTGATTATAGGACTTGTCTGGGAAGCATGCATATCTGCAAGCATACGTCGAAGCCAAACTGCCTCACAAGATGCCTTAATTGCTCCCCGATACTCTGCTTCTATTGAGGAGAGAGCCACGGCTTGCTGCTTCTTACTAGTCCAGGGGACAGCACCAGATCCTAGACTAAACACATAACCAGCTGTAGATTTACGATCATCAACTGAACTGGCCCAGTCAAAATCTATGTAACCACTGAGTATAGGATCGGAACTGCGAGTGTATAGGAGTCCATAATCAGAAGTGCCACGCACATATCGTAGCACACGCTTTGTTGCTATCCAATGATCAGCTTTAGGAGCGGACATGAAGTGGGAATGGTAGCTCACTGCAAAACTGATGTCTGGTCTGGTGGCAGTAAGGTAGATGAGACTGCCCACTAATTGCCTGAATAAAGTTTCATTCACAGGAAGAGAGGATGACTGAGCTAAAAGTTTGAGCCTTGGTTCCATAGGAGTCGTGGCTGGTTTGCAAACCTGCATTCTGAACCTGTCCACAAGATTTTTGGCATACTTGGACTGAGAGAGAAAGATGTGATTTTCAGTCTGCCAAAATTCAATCCCCAGACAGTAGTGAAGAAGTCCCAAGTCTATCATATCAAAGGTTCTGCATAAGTCTTGTTTGATCCCATGGATCAAATGTGCAGAGCTGCCAGTAATGATAAGGTCATCTACATAGACAACCACAAACAAGATATCATCACCAGTATGCTTGATATACAGATTTGCATCAGATGGGCTCCGCTGAAAGCCATGATCTGTCAGGTACTGATCAATTTTCATGTACCAAGCCCGAGGAGCTTGTTTCAATCCATAGAGAGCTTTAGCTAATCTACACACTTTCTATTCTTGACCGGCAATCTTAAATCCTAGAGGCTGTGTCATGTAGACTTTCTTCCTGTAAGTCACCATTTAGGAAAGCACTTTTTACATCCATCTGATGAACTTTCCATTTAAACTGAGCTGCTAGGGCAAGGACAAGCCGTATGGTACTCATTTTGGCTGTTGGAGCAAAAGTCTCCTCATAGTCAATGCCTTTCTTCTGTGAGAATCCTCGAGCCACAAGACGAGCTTTATACTTGTCTAGAGTTCCATCAGCTTTGCATTTCACTCTATATACCCATTTGCAGCTAATGGGCTTTTTCCCTTCAGGAAGATCAGAAAAGGGTCCATGTGTGATTTTTCTTAAGACTTTGGAATTCAGCGTCCATAGCCTGTTCTCACTCAGATATACCCTTAGCCTCTGAGTAAGTTTGAGGCTCAAAGATATTGTGTAGATTAGCCATAAGAGCAAATTTTACTGTAGACTGTTGTTTGCTCTTATGTCTAGAAGTTCGTCCTTCAAGGAGTTCATCATCCCTGAGATCACCAATGGTTTTAGCCCACCATTTTGGCCGAGAAGTAGAGGAACCAATATCAGGAGGAGATGGAGAAGGTTCATAAACAATAGGGGTAGCAAGAGAAGGGTTATTTTCCGAAGGAAGTTCAGGCAGTGTATTATCAAACACTGATGCTGTATCATCCCTCCCATCAGGTGGACTTACTGGAAGAAGAACACAGTGAGGCTGATCCTCAGAACACTGCTCAGAAGAAGAAGTCTGAAAGAATCCTCTGTCTTCATCAAATACCACTTCCCGACTGAAGCTAAGACGACCAGTGGCTATATCTATTAGTCTGTAAGCCTTGTGATGATCACTGTACCCTGTCATCATGAGTTTATGGCTTTTGGAATCCAACTTAGAGCGCTTAGCAGCTGCAATCCCAACATATGCAATTGAGCCAAAAACTTTGAGGTGACTGATCTTCGGCTTACGGCCAGACCAAACCTCTTCGGGAGTCTTCCCTTTAACAGCCTGAGTCGGTGATCGGTTAAGAAGATAAACATCAATAAAGATTGCTTCAGCCCATAATTTGTTTCGAACATTCTTGTGTTGTAACATGGAGCGAGCCATTTCAACAACCGTGCGGTTGCGGCGTTCAACAACACTATTCTGCTGAGGAGTGTAGGGTGTAGTGAACTGGCGTTTTATGCCATGAGTATCACAGAAGTTGGAAAAAGCAGAAGAACAAAATTCACCCCCGTTATCTGTCCTAAGAGTCATGATATTACAGGCAGACTCTTTTTCAACTAAGGCTTTAAACTTCTGAAAGATACTAAATGCATCAGATTTATATTTGAGAAAATATACCCACATCTTTCTACTGAAATCATCTACAATAAGCAAAAGATATTTGCAAGTAGTGATAGAAGATGTATTCATAGGACCACAAATATCAACATGAAGTAATTGGAGTACCTTAGATGCGCGCCAAGATTCTCCATTCGTGAATGAAGACCGATGTTGTTTGCCAGCTTGACAAGCGTCGCATACGCCCAACTGTTGAGTCTGAATGTCAGGTAACCCTGACACAAGTCCGTCCCGAGAAAGCTGAGAGAGATATTGCATGTTTACGTGTCCATATCGCTGATGCCATAGAGTGCTGATGGGAGAAACACGAGCTGCTAGAGCCACTTCTGGAAAATCACCAGTGTCAAGAAGCCTGTATAAACCATGATTTTCTAGGCCAACAACAACTGTAAGACTAGTCTCCCTGTCGATAATAGAGCATTTGTGCGCACTGAATACTACATCAAGTTGAGGAGAGTTCCTCATAATCTGACTGACAGAAAACAGATTAATTTCCATCCCAGGAACATAGTACACATTTAGGAAGATGAGTGTGCGCCCACCACACTGGATTTGAACTATACCTCTGCCATCCACTGTGTATTTTTTACCTACGCCAAATACCACGGAATCACTGAAAGGTGAGAAGTCAATAAACCAGTCATGCCTGTGAGAGAAATGGCGTGATGCACCAGAGTCAATGTACCAGGCAGATGATGGAATATGATCTGAAGACCTTTTGGCCATAAAGGCGTAAAAGGCAGAATCTGTCTGCTCAGAATGTTCTGCAACATTCGTTGTCTAATGAAGCCCTCCCTGTTTCTTCTGTTCAAAAGCAATTCTCTGTCGGCAATCTTTCTACATGTGGCCGAACTTGTGACAGTAATTACACTGCACATTTTTCTTCCTAGCAGAATCAAAACACTGAGAAGAACCTTTCTGCTGAAAGGACTGAGAGGACTGGTATTTGGCAGAAAAATCATTTTCTGAGGAGGCTGATGCTACACCACTACCAAACTGTTGTTTCCAACGACGCTGTTGCATGAGTTTGGTGCATAACTCCGAAAACTTTAAATCAAGATTAGTGGCAGTAATGTTGAGTGTTTCTATGAAGTGCTCATAAGATTGTGGTAGACTTTTCAGAGTGATGACTACCATATCTTCTTCCTCCATGGTGCGACCAATGGCTTCGAGCTAATCTCGAATATCTTTAATCTTGTTGAGATGTTCCTGTAAAGACATATGTTCATCCATCATGATGGAGAACAACTGATTTTTGAGAAAGAAAGCTCTGCTCTTGTCGGATGTCTCGTGTAGTTCCTTCAACTGTTGCCAGATCTCAGCAGTTGTCTTTCCAAAAGGAATCAGTGGTAACTGATCATCAGTGACAGAGAGCTTGAAGAGCATAACTGCCTCTCGATTTCGATCATCAAACTTATCTTGATCGGTGCCAGCTATACCAGGATGGAGCTCTTTGTTGAGAACGAGCTGGTCAAGACGCTTATATTCAAAAATGGTCAACATTCTCTGTTTCCAGATGTTATAGTTTGTGCCATTAAAGCGTTGACTACCTTCCAGCATTAGATTGGTTAGTGAAGCCATCTGTTTGTTTCCCAAGAAAGTAATAAGGAGATCCCACTGATTTGGACAGAATCTGACAGATGCTAGTATATAAAAAAATACCCCGAAATTGTTCTTTTTAGAAAGAAATACCAAACGTTGCTTCTACCACACATGATCGAACTTGAGAAGCACAGTTTTACTTTAAATAATCACTGAAAAAATTTCTGAGTTTGTGCTACCACTTCTGAATCATGGCCACAAAACTAATATCTCATTGTTTGATAGCTGCCCAACTGTACGTTCTTAAAAAAAATTCCACAGCACTATAAAGAAACACTACTATGCACCAAAAAAATCTGGAAACGAGGCTTGGCCTAAATACCCAAATTTCTGAAAGTGGCTCTCTTACTTACTGTTGGAAACTTGATCTAGGTGTAATGAAAATGACTCAGCCAAGAAACTGTAATATAAAATAAGCCACAGTGTAATGGCAAACTAACCTTGGTATCCACGATGGATTTGGTGGCGGCTCCGTTGACCTTTGTTGCAGAGAATCTATCCGTGCTCACAAATATACGCAGTTGGAATGTGTGTATATCCCATAGATGTTGTCACGCGGGTGACCCTGGTTCGATCCACGACAAGGGTGATCTGTGCTCACAAATATAACTCACGTTGCTCACAAATATAACTCACATATAAAATGGTTCCGTTGCCCCCTGATGCACGCCAAAATGAATTACGTATACAGGAATTGCTGGGTTTCGAACCGGTCAGTGCTGCTGTCGATTTACCAAGTGCGAGCCCAGTGTCGCCGTCGATTTACCAAGTGTTGGAATGTTGGGATCGAAAATCAAAGGATCTCGTGGCCATTAAAATCATTCGTGGATTACAAAAGTATCGAGAGGCTGCAATGATAGAAGTCGATGTACTTTGTAAAGTTGGCAAATACGACAGAAATGGCACACGTTGTGTGCAGATGCGTGAGTGGTTTGACTACCGGAATCGCACTTGCATACCCTGGGAAAACTGAATCGATTCCAACATCAATACCAGCAGAAAGGAAGTGGCGGAAAGCGTTGTGAGAGCTATGAGATCGCTTGTGTCGTTTCTCAATATTATGACACTGTCGTTGCTCACGCAGGATGCACACCCTTTAATATACAACAACGATTTGACAGTCGGGCAACGAAAAAATCCCCAGCGCTACACAGATTGTAGCCACGAAAAAAAAAATTTAAACCAGCTGAAGAATTCTTTCGAAGAATCCACTTCTGTATCGAGATAGATGACTGTAAGCTTTTATCACAATGAGCGGAGCCGAAGCTAAGACTCAGTGAAGGCTATCTAGCTTACAAAGGGCTCGACCTTAGAAAGGAATGACAGAAAGAACTCAAGAGATTAGAATGCAGAGAGAATAACTTCTCAAGAAATCTCTTTTTTCTGCCTCTGATACCATAAAACAGTGTGAAACACGCATATGGATTTCCAAATGGATTAATTGATTGAGCAACAATACTCAATAATAATATAGAGATATTTACAAAGATAGAAACATCAAGTTTCTATGTAAAGAATCAGTTTCATCTAAGAAACTGCTAAAAGAATAAAATTAGCAACAGCTAAAAGAATGAGCATTAAACTAAAATAGTATTATTCTAATAGTATTCATCAATTGAAAGATCTAAAAGATAAAAAGAGATTTTCGGGTTTTCCCCCTCAACAACAGGGATTTTGGCCTTGGCTTGCAACGTATATACTATGTCCTTACTATTTTGGTAGTTGTTTAATGTATTGCATATTGGAATAATAAAGATCAAAGCTAATAAGTATAAAGGTAACACAAACAATTATCAAGTTAAGAGAATGAACATATACATTTCCTTATTGAATTCTCAACAATTATGAAGATCAACCATAGTTACACTTTTCAACACTCCCTCATAACTAGGGAGGCATTCGTAATGGTACTTGGTCATTTTCAATCTGAAGAATTCTCATAAGAAGAGTTGGATTTGTACCCATTTGTTTAGCATCATATCAACTAGCATTATCACATAGCAAGGCCTTGACTAACAACTCTTTCTCCACAAGATCTGAGCTCAATGTTGGTGAGACCAATGATATATAAACACCCTCATCATTGTTTCTCTTGGAACATACCCCACCTAGGTTCTCAGGAAATGTTCCACCAAGATTATTCTTATCTTGCATTCTCAGTCCTCAAAGAATATCGGTCATCTACAACTACTCTTATCTTGAATGCCCTAACTCATCCTCAAAGACCATTGGATGTCATATGTTTACCCAATCCTTCATTCTGTCTTCCCAAGTGAAGAGAAGAATGATGTGTCTATCTCTCCCTCTTAATTAGGGAGGACATACCTATTCCATTGAAGGAATGTACCTAAGCTCCCTCTTGACTTAGGAATTTTGCTTCCAAGTCTCTATCAAGAAACTTGTTTCTAGGTTCCCTAACCTATAATAGCTCCTTAGGTTGAAATGACAGGACAACCAACTACTTGAAGAACCCCTTCACATGATGTCATGCACTTCTTTTCTTTATTCAAGAGCCTTCATGTTTTGGGACTTCTTTGTAGGGCACACACCATCCATCACTTTCATTCAAGAGTTAGTCATGTCATCATCAAAAAGTAATCTATCAATGCATATCTCGCCTTTCTTCATTCCATGTTGCCTTCTTTGATGCCATGTTTCTTGAAGGAAGTTCCTTCCTGCTACATGGTCAACAGTGGTGGAAGACATCCATAGTTCTTCCCTTGACAACCCTGCATAAGCCCATCCAGATATTTGTTCAAAAATAAGAAATGAACAATTAAATCAAAATTACCTTTGTGATGGTCTTTCATCATGACATCTTCTAGTTTGCATCAACATCTTGCATACACATTGACATATCTCCCAAAGATATATATTGTCAAGGGTCTCTTTCTTTTTCAGACTCCATCAAAGTCTTCATATCTTTCATGGAGACATCCTAGTCAAATCTCTTAGTCCTTGGATGTTGATTTTCTTCTTCATGATTGCACCTTTCACAATTTCCTTCTTTCTTTCTTCACACATTTTCTTCCCAGGAAATTTTAAGCGGAGTTCTTCCAATCATTGTCAACCATCTCCTATTTCATATGAGGACATATTATGTTGATTTCATCTAGACAATGTGTGACTCATGCTTTCCTGCATCCTTTTCAAAGGAGGAGATTCTTTCTTTTGATCATGCAGCCTGTCGTGATAGAGCATTTATCCATGTTTACCTGCAACGATATGACATGGCTCTACAATTTCAAACACAAGCATACATACCTCATTGTCCTTTAGGTCATCTAGACTTCCTTCAACAACTTCCTTGATAGAAGGAATTTCAATCCCATGATCTACTTTACCTTTTTCTGTCATCATACCAACATCCCATGAATTCCACAAGTTGGAATTCTTGATGAAACCCTTGCTTCCTTTTGATTGGTGATCCTTCCAACGAAGATTCCAATAGAGGATCTTGAGTATCTTCATCCAGTAGATGTTTCCTTTTGACAAATTTATGATGAGCCTTGTACTAGATGAACCTTTCTTCTTTTCCCATAAGTACCACCTATGTTACTAATGCGGTTTCCAAGAGCTATATCCTTCCATGGGTGATTTCCATGGACTTCAATTTCAACCATATTTCATGCTTCTCTATGATGATGTCACGAGTTCTTGCTTTCAATGATTCTATGATGCCATGAGGCATCCCATCATTTTTCTTAATGAATCATGATAGTCATATCCTACAACAAAAGACTTAAGAACAAGAACTTGAAAAGAACTTAAGTGACGAAGACTATCTTAGTCATAGTAGAGATCTCTTACTTCCTCTTTCTTTGATTCTTCTTTTTATCTTCCTTCACTTCTTCGCTGATATGGGCTTCTTCTCTTCCTCTTTTGTTATTGTCCTTCTTGATTTTAGGGCAATCTCTTTTGTAATGACCATATTCTTGACATCCATAGCATTGAATCTTAGTCAAGTTTCTTTTCTTTTTTGAGAACTAGACTTTCCAAATTTTCCCTTTCTTTTTGTCATTGTAGCATAAGCTTGATTTTGCTGACCTGCTCCCACATCATATTTGGCCTTTACTCTAGATTCTTCAATCTTGCATAGAGACCATAGATCTTGGAATGAAGTAGCTTCTTTCTTCCCATAAATACTTGAAGTAAAGTTACCCCATTCCTCCAGTAGTGCATTTAGTACAACTCTAGTCATTTCTCTATCAGACATTACGTCTCCCATATCTTGAAGTTGATCCCTAATTTTAGATATCCTCATAAAGTATGAGGCTCTTCCATCTTCCCTTGACATCTTTAACTTGTAGAGTTCTTACCTTAATGAGATGACTTCTTGAGCAATGCTTACCGAATACAACTTTACCAGTTTGTCATAGATTTCTTTTGAAGTTTTAAGTTTTGATACATATGGAATGAGGAGATCCTTGATGGATTCTATGAGAATCCTTTGAGCCCTAACTTCCCCTTTCATATACTTTGCAAGCGCTTGAGCATCTTCCTTTGTTGGTTTAGCGATCGATCCTTTGACATGTTCTATAACCTCATTTTCAATGAGTTTCATATCTCTCCTTTTCTTCCATGCAAGATAGTTTGAAGCCCCAACCAATTCGTTGCTTTCCTTGCAAAGATACATTTTGACAGATTCAAATGTGGACATAAATATACTTACTTGATAGGATGCTCCTTCTCCTTGTGACTTTCTTGATGTTGATGATGATATAGAGAATATAAAACCTTTTCTTGATGAAGATGGTTTTCTTCAACAATGATCCTTGATCCCAGAGAGATGCAGATCTCTTTGGATCCTTTGATGGTGGAGTCTTTGTTGATGAAGATCAATGATGACATCTTCAATGGTAAGGACCTTGCTTCAACGAGAGGGAGACCGCCTTAGAATCTTGATGACAATTTCCTTTGTTTTTCTTTTCTAGAAAAGAACTTGATGTATAAGTCCTTCAACTTGAGTAGGGTCTTTGATGTCTCTTGAGATGGTTTGAGAATTCCAAGACTTGGTTGGACATTTTTCATCTATATTATCATTGATGTCATATGGCAATATTTTGGAATACTAAATGATGATGTGAAGCTAAGGAGAAGCAGAGCAGATCAATGAAGTAACAGGAGCAAGAAGCCAAGGAAGAAATCCATCAGGGAAGCCATTGGAAATCAAGAACAAGAGCTATCGGAGCAAGAGAAGCCATAGGAAAACCAACCCAAGAGTAAGAGTCGAAGAAAACATTGCAGGAGCATCGCGGTGGAGGAGCACTGTGGATTTTCTTACAATTCGCCTTTATTGAACTATCGCATATTCCCAAGAGAAAAAACCAAAAGGAAAGGAATTAACAACGCATCAAAGTTAATATATTGGTAGCTTTATTGACGGTTCTATTATATGCCATTGCTCAAAACCCTCGATGGGATATGTATTATGAACCCGGTGGTTCCATCACAGTACACCTTATTGTTATATCACATCCGCTGTATTGGAACCTTCGCAAGTTATGAAGGCTTGTTACATTCAAAAACGCTGATTGTGATATCATTGCGGACCCATCACACCATTATAATGCACTCTAATGAAATATCACATTCACCTATCGGAAGTTATGTTTCACAAAATCTTAAAGGAATGTTACACTAAAACGACGATTGTGATATTATATGCAGACCCGAACAATTTATAGTAACAACCCGAATATAATATCACATCCATCACATATTGCAAGTCATAAAGGGATGTTATATTCAACAACTCCGATTTCGATAAGGTTGTGGACTCGACGAAGTTATCAAAAACATTTTAATGTCACATCGCATCCACTTCGTCGGTAGTAGGGTATCGGCAATGTTATATCGGTAATATTGAATGTTGTGATTACGGGAGTGTTGTAAAGTTACGATTTTGATTAAAGGTGATGACATGGATGTGGGACCTCATGTGGGTATGACCTTCTCCTATGAAATTTCCGAAAGTAAACAAGTTTACAATATATTTTGTAATAATCAATAAGTCGGCTTCTCCCTCCAAATGAATGTGCCCTTTGGATATTGACGAAACCCGTATAAATACAAGCTAAACACCTCCCCTCAAGGACTAATCTCGAGCATCTATCATAGAGAAGGTGAGATAGTTCACAACTCGTGAACTTAAAGAAATAGAGGAAGCCGAAGGACGATCAAGAAGCTAAAGGTCCAACGGGAAAGAAGGAAGCTAAAGGTCCAGGGGAAGGTGAAGATCGAGCGAAGAAGGAAGCTGAAGACTGAGCGGGAAAACCAAATATTTTGACTAGGCTAATCTTAGAAGGCTCAAGCCTGAAATGAGTCTATAGTGCAAACTGCGACCTGTTACAAAGACTAAAAAGGACAGGTCTTAGTGAAGAAGACCTTGGGAGCAGTGTAATACAATCAAACATTTTTTGACAAAGTAAAAATATAGGGTCCTTGGGGTTGGTGCCTCAGAATCGAAAGGATTGGTGTCCTTGGAGTTGGTGCTCCTAAATTCAAGGTTGGTGCCTCAGAATCGAAAGGATTGGTGTCCTTGGAGTTGGTGCTCCTAAATTCAAGGTTGGTGCCTTGATATGATAGGGTCGAAGCCCTAGAGGTTGGAATCTCATCAAAGTCCAAGTGTTGGGTTGTGTTATATTCTTTCCACATAGTTAACATGGGGTTTGAGGGGTACCGTAACCCCACTTTATGGGGTCCGGGGCAGCGCCCCAGAAAATTTTGGTTTTGAACCCTATCTTAGGTTGGGCGGACCCACCTCTGGTTTTGTGCATGATTTTCGCACATGTTTTTTGGACGCGATGGTTTTCGGTCCATGGTATTGGATGCTTCGGCTTGTATAAATAGGTATTGTAACATTGAAAGGAACATAATGAAAAATCAAGCTGGTAGTCCCAGTTTTGGGATCCAGTGGGAAATCTCTGTGTATATGTGTTTTATGTGTTATGGTATCGCATTTTTATTTTTTCCTGTGATTTAGAATTCATATGCAGGTAATTTCTGTACGGGGTTAAAAAACTACATTTGGTATCAGAGCTGTTTTGGCTTCAAGGGGACGTCTTTGTTGCTGAGGGGTTTTGCTCAGGCCTGTGGTAGACCCTGTTCAGTGGGAGATCTGCGAGATCGATTCTGGTGGTGAAAGAAGGATGGCGAGCAGCGGAAAGATAGAGATTGAGAAGTTCAATGGTTAGAGTTTTGAGTTGTGGGAACTCCAAGATGGAGGATCTGTTGGTGGATAAAGATCAGTGGATCGCGGTATAGATCCAGGTACTAAACCAACGTGAGTGACTGATGAAGAATGGAAGAAGTTGGATCGGAAGGCAAAGAGCACAATACGATTGTGTGTCTCAGATTCAGTATTGCTGAATGTATCAGGGGAAGCTACGGCGAAGGCTTTGTGGGACAAGTTAGGGACTTTGTACCAATCTAAGTCTTTGGTGAATACACTGTTCCTGCAGAAAAAGCTATATAACCTGAAGATGAAAGATGGAGACTCGGTGACAGAGCATCTAACTGCGTTTAATACTGTGGTAAGTCAGTTATCATCTATTGATATTAAAATTTCAGATGAAAATAAGTGCATCAGTTTGTTGTGTTCTCTATTAGATTCGTGGGATAGTCTGGTTATTGCAATAGGTAGCAATGCAACTGCTTTGTAGTTTGATGAAATAGTCTCATCTTTGCTGACAAAGGAGATGAGACGGAAAAATATGGACAACCAGAATGGTGATGCCTTGTCTATACGAGGACAGTCCCAGAACAGAAACAAAAATAAGTCATTGAGTGGGAGATCTAAATCTAGAGGGAGGTCTAAATCTCCAGGAAAACCTACAAAGGTGGTGTGCTGGAAATGCGGAAAGGAAGGGCACTTCAAAAGGGAGTGTAAATCTAAAGCTCCTGATAAAGGAAAGGATCTGATGATGCTCCTTCTGCAGAGGCGAAAACCACCTCAGATGAAGGTGGGGATGTGTACTTGGCTTCTTCAAGTACACATGTAGATCATGAGGCATGGTTGATTGACTCAGGTGCTCCTTTCACTTCACTCCCCATAGAGAGTGGTTCTGCGAGTATGAGAAATACGATGGTGGTGATGTCTTCTTAGGAGATGATAGGAAGGCTAGACTCATTGGTCGCGGAAAAGTAAAGTTGAAGTTGCAAGGTGGAAGGGTTAGAACCCTTCCGGGTGTTCTGCATATTCCTGCGTTGG
>APFE031028308.1:0-16804 GCA_000404065.3 Pinus taeda | reverse complement strand
AGATTTTCCATTCGCATGCTTGCATTAATTAAAGTTACATCTACAGATCTATAATTTTAATAAAATTGTAATAATGTAAAAAAAAATACTATTTTAATATATTATTATCGAATATGTTATGATGAACTGTCCAGTGGAGTATCCACAACATTTTCCAGATAATTTGGTATCAGAGCAGGTTTCTTTGGGCATTTTGTGGAGATTGTAGGGATCTAGATTGACAAGGCCAAAATCGTAAAACTGTAATAATGACCGGCAAATCTATAAACGAACCTCGTGATCCTGCAGAGGTGAGGTTTACGCGGATGGAACAACAAGTCATAGATATAAACCAAAATGTAAGCCTCCTCATGACAGACCTGAATGGAAATTTGGGGATATTTGGAGAAGATGGGGGTTCGAATGCAGAGGACAAATCAAAACGGGGATCAGAGTATCAGGGAGAAATGGAGAACCGATTGAAGAAAGAAACTAGAAAAGATCAATGCAATTCGAGTGTTGTGAATCAGTGCATGTTTAAAATGGAAGAAAAATTTGATAGCAAGCCATACCACATGAGATCAACGCTCTGAAGTTGAACTTATTATTATTATCTTAATTCTAAACATTGCCAAATAATTTACTAAAAAAACTCCGCAAAATGAAATTTGTTCAAATCTTTAATCGCATAAAACGCAAACTGAAAAAGTCTTACCTTAAGAAAATTTGTATGAATGTGTTGTAGTACTCAAAAACCCCCCATTTACTTTTATTTTAGTCTTATAATAGTTTTTTCATTGCATGTAGGCTTTGAGTGTGATTACTTCATTTAAAGTCTACTTTGCCTTTTATTTACACTTGTTTTATTTTTATATTTTGACTTAGTTTCCTTATTATGTTTGTTAATAAACTTTGTTAATAAGTTTTTTGTTTAAAACATCTTATGTTAATAAAACATAGCCCCCCAAATCTAAGAACCATATCTAGGCCCTAGGTCTAAATCATATTACAAAGTGGTCACGGTCGAAGGCTTTGGGCCCATTTAATAGTGGTTATAGTTTATTAGAAGGGTTTGATAAAACAAATGATGAAATCCGAACCATATTAAAATGGAAATTATTAATTGGTTGGAATTTCATAAAACCCAAAGCCCGATCATAATATAATATAGTCGATGGGAGGTCCCATTTCTACATCATTTCTTTCTCTCTTGGGTATCGGCGATCGAATATTTTTAATTGTGACACACTTTTAAAACTATAATATCGCTATAATCGAAACCTCCAATAGCACCCACGTCTTTTCCACGTTTCACCTATGCTTCCACTATTCCTCTTACATTGGAAGTAACCCATCGAAATTTTTACGATATAGTCACTCGACCCCGGGACCCGATTTGATAATTAACTTTCAGTCTATAAATATATCACATCCGGATGGATCACAATTTTTCAAAGGCATACCATGCAAAACCTTTGATCGTCGATTATGTGTCACCTGTGATTGGCTTTGATCTCTAATATTCCAATCCCACCGATGTTGCGACATCCAATTCTCCAATGGATGGATTCGATATTGAATTTAACTGTAATTCATAACAATATCAGGTTCACGCCAAATCCACTCCTGCTCTGATATATGATTGTGATGTCCTTCCAACCTCTGATAAGACTGAACCACTAATCTCCGATTTGATAAATGGATCCGATATGGATTTAAAAAAAAAAATGTGATATCGCGTATATTGCAACTTTAGTTATGTGCAACCATTATTATTATTAAAATAGTTTTACTGTGATTTCGTGTTCGTCCTATCACAAGTGTGCAGTGTATGTCATGTCGCAATTGTGTTAAAATCATCAATCGTCAATTGGATTATGGATCCGATATAGTGATTAAAAATAGTTAATGATGTGATCGCATCTGCTCCATCGCAAATGTTTCATGTTGTCACATTTTGAATATTACGATGAGAAAACCTCTGATGTCATTCAACTCTTTCCATTTGTCCATTCCAGGGGGTCGTTGTCTTATTAATAGAAAAGGCACCGCACTAAAATTAAAAGATCTTGATTCATATATGTATTAAATTTCCCATCATGGTTAATTCTGATTTCTTTGTTACAGGTAAACCCCAAGTCTAATTCAAATAAATAATTCAATCAAAAACCACTCAACCATGTGTCGAGATCCAAACTAAAATAAACAGAGGATTTTAAAACAAACAAGGACTAATACCGTGAAGAGCGCAAGACTGTCTAGCAATCTGCTCATTGGTGGTCAACATAAAACAAATAGAACTCAACAACAAGATAAATTGTGAATTTTATCAACAGAGGCAATTGACATTTGTCCTGCGATATAACTACAACAAAACCACCTGATTTAATTGCTTTTATTATCTCAGTGGTGGAGAGATACGTGGAGTTGTTGTTACTTTCACAGTTTTACCTCAAGCTCTATATAAATAATCTCTTCACATATTTTAAAAGGACTTTTTTGCCAGGAGAGAAATAGGATAACTAGAATTGCATGATAGGCATAGTTAGGAATTATTAGAATAGAGGATTTGAATCCAAGAGGAAGAGAAGCAGAGTAATGCTTGGGTTTGTAACTTGTTTGTAGAGGAAATTCAATTCTCATTCACACTATTATGGTGAGTTCGAAGTCATTCTTTATAGACAAAAATCGAGTTACTAACAACAGAGGATTTGCACTATTGCGATATTTTGAGGTTCATGTAACTTGTTTCAATTATGTAATAAAATTTATTTCTGTAAGTGCATGCATAACACTATTGTTTGCATGAATTATTGAAACAAATTCTTCAGCTTTCAGTTGCATTTATGTTGTATGAGTATACTAGTTTGGATTTAGCACTATTGTTAAATGTTATTTAATATGCCCATTTAAAATATGGTCAAGCTATCTTGCAGGATTAATCAGAAATTAGATTCAAAAATAAAACTTGTATAAGGACAGACCTTTATCTCATTGAGATGCTAGATATCTAACAATTTAATATTATAGATGTCCTACTTCATACATGTCATGTATTTGGACTATTTTATATTGTGGCATGAAACTTTTGGTCCTTATTCATATGTTGTATTAGGAGTTGGTGTTATTTACAATTAAGTGTCTAGTAACTACTTATTAGGAATTTATTTGTTCATAATTGTTTTAATAAGGATTAGATATTGTGAACTATTTCCCTGGTCTAGTTCTTTCCTTTTATTTCAATTTCTACCTACTTGTTTTCCCATCCTTTTAGCTTGCTCTTGATTGAAAGAAGGACTAATCCTTCATTCAATCGAGATAGTTCTAGGATTAGATGCATCTTATATTATACTTTACATTTAGTTCTACTTACTGCATTTTAGAAGTCCGCTCATACAGGGGTGAACTTTAGTTATGGCTTGGTTGAGCCCCAGATCACCTTAAGGATCACTTTCTTGCCTGATGAGAAAGAGGGTTGATCTGATGTCTCTTTTCTATTGGTAGGTGAAATTCATATCTCAAGCCAGTGGAGATGGAGGGAAGATAACTGGACCTCGTTTAACCAGTTGAAACCACCATTTCAATGGAAAAGGAACTACTCTAAGTTCTCAACTGGGTGGTATCCCTTATAATGTTGTAAGGAGAGATTCTTGAGCCTTCAACTTTTTGGCACTAGAAGGAGGGCCTCAAGACTTGTTGTCTTTTGGAATTTTTGTATTTTAAAGGTTTTATTTCAATCTTAATCGCTCCTCTTAAACTTCCTATTTGGAGTTGTATATCTGAACATGCATCTGTCAATACTCCGCTGGAAATAATAAGACACTTGTCAAAGGTAAATTTTAATGGTAAGAGGAATACTTCTGCATTTGATCATGCCCTACAATTTATTCAAAAAATTTCAAATTTTACTTTTCCTGATATTGATGAAGGTATTCTAAGCAGGATTTTTACTCTTACATTCTCAGGAAAAGCCAGAAACGGATGTCAATCTCTTCTAGTTGCCTCTATTCACAGTGGGGATCAATTTATCACAATGTTCCTTTATAAATTTGATGGATATGATTATGAATAGGTATGCAATGAATTAGAATATTTACAAAGATTTGAAAATGAATCTCTCTTAGATTTTACTGTTAGATTTCAATTAATTTGCTTGAGATTCAAAGCTGAAGATAAACCTTCAGGGAACGAATTGATAGATTGGTATGTATATATTTGTTCTCTTTCTCTCATTTCAAATCCATACAAAACAATTTCAATTTTTGATGACTTTCTTTCAACTTTCAGTAGTATTATAAAAAACTATGATATAGAGGTGCATATCAATTATGATGAAGTGGCCTTAGCCATGTATGATAAATTCTTAAATCTAGTACACACCTCTTACAATATTAATGATAATCAGGTTGATGAACCTTTAACACAAATCTTGCATGAAATTGATAAACAACTACAAGAAGAAATCACAAATAAACTTGAAGGATTATCTACCACAAAATCTAAAAATCACTATGAATTAAATTTAGAAAATCAGATTATAAATCAACGAGTACAACCAGAAATTAAAATTTCCAATAATATGAAACTTGCTTTACAAATTTATGAATTTGATCATGTTGATCAAATACAAAATTCAGAACAACCAGGAAACATTCTTCAAGAAAGCACAATTAGCCAAGTAAATGATCTGGAATCTGAAATTCGCAATGAAGAAAACACACAAGAATTCACGAATAGAGATATTTTTAAATTCATTTCTTCTGATTCTCATTTTCAACTCTATCCTAATATTTTTGTTGATAGCAATTTATCCTCTCTTTACTTTAATGTTGTTTTAGAAAATAGAGAGGCTGATATGAATAAATTGCCAGTTAGTTTTCATCGAGATGGAAAATCATTCATCGATCATTCTTCTGGCATTAATGAACATGTGCTCCATATTCCTTCTTGTTTTGATACATCGGATGAAAGTGAAGAGAATTTTAATGAATGTTCTAAAGTAATTTACGATAATTACTCTAACATTGAGGACGTTGATTTATCTTCTTATACATTAAATCCTCACGATCAAATTCAAATCATACTTGAAAATGAAGAGAAAATCAATTAAGAAATTGTTTCAACTAGTTCTCATTTTCAAACGATTAATCATACCAATCATTTTAACACTCAAAAACCTATTCCAATCTATGATTTTTATGATGATCAAATTCTCACTTCTATTCATAATCATGATCCTCTCTCTAATTCACAAATTAGTGTTGTAAATCATTCTAATTCCATTATTCTGGCCAATCCTTGTGAGGAGGAAATCACTTCAAACCAGTCCCAATTGTGCTGTAACAATAATTATAATGATAATGTAAATTATGATTTTATTTCATTGTTGTCCCTTCACTTATTTTGTTTGATTTTATATATGTTTTCTATCTTCAATTTTCAGTTTTTTGATATCTTATGCTGGCATATTGAGTAGTTCAATATTTAACACTCAATTGATGCACTGCCTGAATGAGAAAATGAAGTTTCAAATCATAATCAAGAACATTAAGAGCTATTAGTATTCCAATTTCAATTGATGTTCATTTCTTATCAATTGCTTATTTCTTCTCAAAAGCAGTGCCAACAAGAGAGTGTATTCTTACAACATGACCAACCATCTAACACAATTGATGATCTTCCATCGTATGTACATGAAACTGATAATTTGATGTAGGTCATTGAATCTAATAGAATTTTTTCACAATCTGACTTGTTATCCTCTTCTTCTAATCACTTCCAATCTCTAACTAATATCCATCCATATTTTTATGATCCCATCGGGATTTGGTTGGATGAAGATTTCCAAGAGAGGGTGAATGTAAACAAGTTTCTTCTTGTACATACATTAACAATAAATGTACATAATGTTTTTAGTTTCATTTATTTTGGTTTAAGTATATTTTTGCTTTTGTTACTAATGTTTGATGTATATATTCATGAAGAAAATAATATGCTTGAATGACTTCATTGGAAGTATGATTTCACTTAGCCTTAGTCTACTTTTTATATTAGGATTACGTGTAGTTTAGTAGTAGTTCTAAATTGAATAAATTATGATTTTGGGCTAATGAAAAATTACATTCAAAGCCACTTCTTCATGATTTTACTTCCAATTAAAAGAAGAGGTTACTTTGGTTGGAGAAAACATTTTTCTCAGGTAAGATCAAATAAAATTCTCTAGTGGTAAGTTTCATATGCCCATTCTTATCCTTTTATTTTTTGCACATTTTTCCTTTTACTCATGTTTTCTCTTCCAATTATACTCTATTATCCTTGTCTGCTCAGTTTTACAGGTTTTCATTGGTTTGATAATTTATTTTGTTGGAAAATATTTGTAAAAGTAACTAGGAAGAAAAGTCAAGGAATTTCGGGAAGTTCTTCTTCCCTTTCTTGTTCTAATTTACATTCTGATTGATGATCTTTTTCTCTTAAAATATATATATATATATATATATATATATATATTATATAAGACATGCAATTTAAATTTCTAGAACAAGATTTGTAAAAGGAGAAAGCCCCTAGAAATGCACATCAATGAGTCATACTTTTTATATCTTGTAAAAAATTTACAAAGAGCTCATTCTCCCGATAGGCTTCCCTGCTGATTTGCTAACATTTCGTGCTTGCCTTTTTTATTTTATTTTCACATAGTCATATGTATATAGCAAAGAGTTTTATGCTTGTTGAAATACCATTTCTTTTCGTTTTATACTTGGGCTATATTCACATCTGTGCAATCCAACGGAGTTCATTACAAAAGGAAGACTATTAAAAGAAACATCATTATGTTATCTTTCAGATTTTCACTTCACTATAATCTTTGACTACTTAATCATCTTTTTTTTAAATGATCTTTGAGCTTAACACTTTAAGGATTAATTTTATCATATGATAAGCTATAACATATTTAGCTACTAGTGTAGTAAACTAAAAGAAAATGAAATGACTGAAAATGTTGAAGCTAGTGAAGACACATGAGAACAAGTCAAAAAAAAAAAAAAAACTAACCCCAAACAGTCTGGCCCAAAACCAAAGCTTCCCCCAGAAATCCATGCTACATCTTTCTCCCCCCCTCCCATCTTGACCCAACCATTACCCTCTACATCATACCCCTTCAAATCCTTGGAGGAAGAAGTTCCTCCATCCCCCCACTCTCCTCCTCTAGTCAATGCTCTAGCAGTCATTCACTCCCCTTCTTAGATCCTCCCTTCACCCCCTCCCACCATAGACTGTATACTAACAAGAAACAAAGTCAAAGAAGCAAGAAACAACTCAAAGCCACCAAAAAAAACAGGCAGGAAATCGAATAAAGAAATAAGAGACGAAACAGCAGCTAAAGGAATGGCCACAAGTACCCAACAACCAATGGACTCTTTTCTGGCCAAGAAAAGAGGAAGCGGGGAAAAGATAAAGGAGAACAGCGGGGCTCACCAAAAATCCAATAAGTAATGATTTTGGTCTCTTGGAATAGCAGGGGCTTGGGCTCCTCCCTAAAATCCAATGCAGCCTGGGATATCATCAGTCAAGAGCAGCCAGATATCTTTCTGATCCAAGAGACCAAAATGCCCAACCAAGACTTTCAAAAATTCACAAAAAGACACAAAAGCTTTGAAGGAACAACAACAGACTCATTGGGTGCCTCATGAGGAATAAGCACACTATGGAACAAGAGGAAATGGGACCTCATCAGTCAAAAATCAACTTACTGGTGGGTCAGAACTGATCTCAAAAATAAAACCACAAAAGAAGAATTCACCGTGCTGAACATTTATGCTCCAAACCATTACAGGGACAAAGTATATTGTTGGGATTCTGTTAAATCAGAGCTGCAGGAATGTTAAAGAAGAAAGATAGTTCTGGGAGGTGATTTGAACTTAATAGGAAACATTGAAGAAAAAGTGGGAGGAAAATATCTTGCTGACCCATCAAGAGCTGCCCTGGAAGAAATAATAGAAGCCCATAAACTCATTGACATTCCACCTTGTAACGGGAAATTTAATTGGAGCAATAAGAGAGAAGTAACTCATAATATCAAAGAAAGAATCGATAGGATCTTAATCCATGAAATTATAGGAGCAGGATTCTCTTCCATAAAAAGCAAGATCGCCCACACCACAACTTCAGATCATAAGCCAATGGTCTTGATTCTAGATAGAATTGGAAATCTTGGCCCAATCCCTTTCGAATATAATAAAACTTGGGATAGAAAGGAGGATTTCCGCTTAATCATTAAAGATAGTTGGGAGTTGGAAGTCTTAGGATCCCCCCACTATGTTTGGGAATCCAAATTAAAACTCTTAAGAACAGCAATCAAAAAATGGGCAAAAGAGAATGCAACAAAAGAGAAAAACAAAAAAATCGAGTTGCATAGAAAGTTGGAAAAATGGAACTAGGAAAAGGAGAATCAGCAAACATCAAAGGAAGAGCAAATTCAGGAACACGAAATCTTCATGGAATTATACAGGCAGAACAGAGCTGAGGAAGAGGAGTTGAGACAAAAATCAAGGTGCCTCTGGCTCAAAGCGGGAGATAAAAATACATCTTTCTTCCACAACAATCTTAAGCTCAGAAGAGCTGGAAATCAAATAGACAACATCATTGCTGAGGGTAAAGAATTAAGAGAGCAAGAGGAAATCAAAGAAGCAGCCCACATCCATTTCAAATCTCTCTTAACTATTGTCTTTCAGCCTTTGGACAGCATGGACTTCCTCCTTCCAATGGAATGCAAAATCAATGGGCAGCAAAACAACAAGTTGGAACAAGAAGTCTCAGAGGAAGAAATTAGAGATGTCGTGTGGAGTATGCAGCCGAACAAGGCTCCCGGGCCTGATGGCTTCACAATTGCTTTTTACAGAACTCATTGGGACATAATAAAGAAAGATTTTATCAGGATGGTAAAAAATATTTTCAAAAAAACCAAGACGGGAGAAAATACAAAAGCTTCCCATTTGGCACTTATCCCCAAGGAACCAAACCTGCTCTCCTTTGATCGCTTCAGACCCATATCTCTCTGTAATGTATCTTATAAAATTGTTACTAAAATCTTGGCAAACAGGTTGAAAAAGCTCTTGCCCACTCTCATCTCAGAGAACCAAGGAGGATTTGTTCCTAAAACACAAATAACGGTCATCTTTGCACATAAAGGAAAGAGGTATGGTCATAAAACTTGACATGGCAAATGCCTTCGACAGGGTCAACCACCAATTCCTAGCAGTTGTTCTTCAGAAGTTTGGAATCTCTAACAAATTTATCAACATCATTATGGAATGCATTTCAAATCCTTGGACAACACCCCTAATTAATAGAAGGCCTAGTCGCTTTTTGCGAAGCTCCAGAGGACAGAGACAAGGTTTCCCTCTCTCTCCTTTCCTTTTCATCATCATGGTGGAAACTTTAAGCATACATCTGGAAAATCGAAGGAAACAAAGGGAGATAACAGGCATAAGTATAGCGAGAGGAATAAAAGAAATCAATCATTTGTTTTTTGTTGATGATACTCTCTTAATAGGAGGAGCCTCAAGCCTAATTGCTAGGAGATTCAAGAGAATCCTAGACACTTTCTTGGCTATCTCAGGGGGATTGCTATAGAGAAATATAGTTAAAAAGTAAGTTACATTTTATATATAAAAGGTTCAAGGGTTCCAGTGGATATATAAAAAAATGAATTTTTTTAAAGGTTTAAAAGCTAAATAGAAAATAGCTTTATTATATCTTAAAAGATTGGGTCATTAATACAAAATAATGTTAAATCTTGAAGGTTTATAAAAAATAAAAAGGAAAGTAGGTTACCTTAAACCTAAAGTTATCTTTAAAAAGATCATAAATATATATAGGAAAAAAAAAGTTTATAAAAAAAATAAAATAAAACAAAATGGAGTCTAAATCAGAATTGAAGAAAGGAAGGTTTTTAGAAACCTTACCTAGCTATGGTAAAGTGCTATTTAACATTAAGGGAACTCTCACAGGAAAAGATGTTACTATTTCTATTTCTCACGCCGAAGATTAAAATTATATAACGCCTAAAATCGCAAACCAATTAGTGATTCCAGAGTCAAATATAATCGAAAAATTAGATTGTTTTGGGAACAAAAAAAATGACATAACTAATTTGCAGTTAAAGATTGAGGATTATACATTTATATCGCAATTATTAGTTCAAACCCTATGGAGCAATCAAGGTGGCATTATTTTGGGGTCACCCTGGATGGAAACAGTAGGATTCGTCATCTTAAATACGAAGAAAAGTTTTTAACATTTTCTTACAAGATGAAGAAAATAACACTCCAAGACGTGACACTGAAGCCAAATTCAGTAACACCATAAGATATATCAAATATTTCAAAAGTAATTTCTTATGGTGGTAAAAAAGTATTACAAAATATGCAAAATGAGATTGACAAAATCACTGCTGATAGAAATGAAGAAGTCTTACGACTTAAGGATAATAGCGAAAAATTATTAACACAAATTAAAAAGCTTAAGAATGACAAGAAATCATGAAAAGACAAGTTAGAGCAACTTACTCAAGAAGTATTGAAGTCTCCAAACGTAACAATCCAGGTTGAAGATAAGGGAACTAATACTGAGCCAATCAATATCATGATTCACAACCCAAGAAGAGGACAAACTAGATGAAGTAAAGATGTACTCAGAAGTGGCAATACCAGCAACAAAAGATTCAAATGAAGATCCAGAAATTAACCGTTCAACTTCCATAACTAAAGGAAATCGGGTGCTTCAAATAAATCAGAAAAACGACACAAACAAGATAAGGGAAATTCAAATCACTAGAATTCCTTATCGACATCCGAATCATGAGAGTAGACAACTCAATCAAGCCATGTGTTTAGAATAGAAACAACAAACTGATGTTCCGAAGAATACTAATGTTAGTGCAATCCATTCATATGATAACAATTCATCACAAGTTTCTAGTCACCGCAAGATTCCATAGAAGATTAATTTAGGATGGCCAGATCCATTCTTAGTGCGACACTTTTGTTTATCACTTAGAGGATCATAACGTCTTGCTTCGACGAAGATGACAATTTCGAGACGAAGACATCCGAAACAGGAAAAAGAGATCAGGCCTTTCATTAGTAAGCTTTGAGGACAAATATTTTTGAGGAGGAAGGCAATGTTATGAATAAGATATATAGGAAATAATGTAAATGATAATAATTACAAATAATGATTAGTTAATTAGTAATTAGGTTCAAGAGGCATGTCTAAATGAGACATGAATCTCCATGAAGAGGCACCTGCCTAGTATATAGGTAGGCCTGTCACTCTCATTTGTATCATCATTCTTATTAATACTTTCTAATATATGTATTTTTGTATCTCAATGGAGATCTTTATTTTCCAAGTTTTCTGGAGTAGTTAACAGGAAGTACAAACTTTGTTCACTTCAACAATGACAAATTTTCTGCAAACCTAGCATTCAACACTTAATTTCTAGTAGAGTTAGCAGAGCTACTAATTAAATTCATAGCCAGATTTATTGACATATTAAAACTTTAGCGGAAGCACGCTCAATCTCAATCACAATGACAAAGATTTCTTCCTAATCATAGTTCTTCATTAAAATAACCTCAAAACTTACTTGGGTTCTCGTCCTAAGAAAATGGCCGAGTTGAGAAAATACAAATGCCTTGATATGGTCCAACAGAAACACACTAGATTGGTGCTCGATCTCCAAGCCCCCTCTTGTACTTCCTTGGAATTGGCACATTGGAGGTATCACACTTCTTCTCTTAAGGCTAGTGCCATTGTATGGTATCTTCTACCCCTCCCTAGCCTTTCTTTTATAACTTTACATTGAGTTAAATCCCTAACTCTAACCGTAATGTCAACTTGATTAACGACTACGATTAGATCTTGTCCCAATTGAAATCATCAACTAAGATTAAAACCAAGTCACTAAAGTAATTTACTTCACTTTTCCTAAGTTTACTTTAAGTCAATGAGCCAACATAATACTTATGTGCTTTTCCTAAGTTACAAAGAAACTTTCTCAACATAGAGCAAGCATCCTAGTGAGATCTTGTGGGTTACTTCTACCCATCTAGACACTTAGGCTTGTGGAGAAGTACTTGCCCGAGCTATAAACATCAACACCCCCTCTTAGTGAGGGAGGTCCTTCTCTAACGTAATCGTGACTTGCATCTGCTGCAATGACTGATCCCTCTGAACTAGAAGACTTCCCTACCATCATCCTTGAAGACGCGCTCCTTGTGAACTTGTCCCTAGAAGCCTCATGCTCCTGAACATCTTGTTGTATCATCTGATACGAAGAGACCTTCCTGAGAGAGTGGGAAGATTCTACTCACTACTCCTGCCCTCCTGAACTTGAAGGCTGACTCCCTTTGAGTTGCTCAACCTTCGGAGTTGCATGTTTCCTATTCTCTATCACTGCTCTACTTCATGCATAGTTGCTATGCTTCTACTTGTGACCCTTGTGCGAAGTCCTTCTAGCACCCATAAGAAAGATGTTGGTTTATAGATATGCAAAGATCTTCCTTGTGGGTCTGTGTTGGTCCTTTGAGACACCCACTAAAGTATATCGAATCCCTCGATCGGTACAGTGTTCCTTTCTTCTTTTGAGCGCTGACCTCTGCCAATCCTGTTGGAAATCTTAGTGCTGTACTTTGTGCCATGCTTTGTTGACGCTGTTGGCACCTCTACTCATGGCCTATTGTGACAAATCCCTTTCCCAACTACTCATTGTTTCCCATTGCATCGCACAGTTACTTGATGATGCCCAACATGCCATTCTACTCGCGAGATGATCCTCTACAACCAGTATTTATGGCACCACTTGCATCGGACCCTTCTTGTCACGACCCCAGGGCCTCCTATGGTCACAAGGCACCTTTTGGGCACACCTTGATACCTTTGAGGTGCGGCAGTAACATGTTTCACCTTTGCCTCATGGGTCACAAAGCTACTTCACCCAAAAGGTGACAGAGCTACTTCACCCCGACTACGCCTCATGGTATGCTCACTTATATAATCTCTACATCTTTTGTTATGCTACGAAATATTATAACTCTTCGATATAGGGCAAGCAATCTTATTGTCACTTCAATTAAACCTTCATTCATATGAGAAGTATTATTGCCATATTCCATTAATACAAATCATGAACATCATATGCAAGACACCATCATCATACACATGAACAATTTCAATTGAAATGGCCCTCAGGCCTTCTGCTTTTATTAAAATGCACATGTACAATATTTACCCAAGACAATGTCCCTACCCAACAAAATCTCAAAGCGAGAATCCATAGAATATATAAAGAAAACCAATGAAAAACTTGTTGACCCCATCAGACCACCTTGCTACCTTACCGTGGGTTGTCCCTTCTTCAGGATGGGTTGTATCCTCTTTTTGATTGGTGGAGTTTGGTTAGCTTGTCTTTTCCTTTTTGGCTCTACAAGACCACAAGCCCAAATTTCCCTTTCCTCCATCTTGCACTCCGTTCCTCTTCAAACGATATGTGTGTGCGACTTTCGCTGTTGTTTTATGCCATGGTGTGAGTCATGTATTTATATAGTGTGTCCCAGATTTGTGTGGTTCACGTTCAGTTGGCTCACTCACTTTGCACGCCCATCATTCTGTCTCACTCTATGTGTCGACTCGCCTGAGTGTTGGGCGCATTGGGTTGGGCCAACTTTTGTTCTTCCCAAGTGCCCTCAAAATTCGTCCCTCTCAATGCTAAGTTTTGTTTTAGTTGACTTCGTCTGGTGCCCTTGGTTCATTGGTTGCTTCTTGGTGCACCCTCGACTCACTATCTTCGTCTCGGTGTGCCCTCGACTTGTCTCGGGCTCCCTTAGCTCACCATTGTTTCGCTAGGGCACCCTCTCCTTGGTCCAACTCGTCTCCGGTTGACCTCGTCCACCACTTGGTTGATCATCTAGGGGCATTTTGGTCCATGTCTTAGGGTGTCCATGCTGCTCCTCATGGTGTTTTTCTAGGCCTCATCACCATCATTTGGCCAAGTCAGGTGCTTAGTTGCCCACATCCAACGTGCCACCAAGCTTCCCACACACCCAATGGAAGCCCTGATTGTCGGTTTTTTGACAACTTGTGTTGGTGCACTCTCTCCCATCATCCTTTTTCGTCGCATTTCTTGCAATATCTTTGTCGTGAAATGTGTGATGGAGATGTCAGGTTTACAATATTTTCATGCCCATGGCATGCAGCTCGGTTAAAGGTGCGCCCAACTCTAGAGCCTCACATCCCCCCACACTCAAATTTATTGTCGTTCCGGCAATAGTCCAACCACAACACTTCGGTTATCTCCTAGTGGATATTGTCATGATGATTAAGTCTCTTCGAATGATATTTTTCACTACATCTTTGGAAATCACTCTTGAACATCAACATTTGTTGGATTCCCTCATGAGGCTTGGCTAAATAGGTAGCTAATTTGATCTTGCACTAGGCTCCATTAGAACTCATGTCTCACAGTGTAATATGCTCAATCTTAGATCATCACAACTCCACCAACCTGCTGCTGTAGAGGAACCACAGTCAGTATACCCAAGAACTTGGCTTTCCATCTAACTGCAACAATGAGCCATCTTCTCATGGCTCATTGAGATGGATAAGAGTGTTGGCCATGGTGACCACCACCTTCATCTTGTTAATTTGGCAACTCAGGGACAAATTTCCTCCTTTGGATAGCCTTCCTCATCTAGAGAAGACCCTCTTTGCCCTTGGAAGAATTTGATTTGGTCAAGGAAAAATATACTTTTAATGAGAAAATCCACATGTCACAACAAAAAGTATAGGTCGACCTAAAGACAAAATTGGGTCTCCAAAATCACATAAATATAGCTCATTGGCACTGCATTTTGACACACATCTTATTTTTCTCTTTGAAGGTTCGTACAATCTGAAATTATAGATCTTATTTTCACACGTGCGAGTAGGAGAGAGAATTTCAGGAGGATGGAAATTTGTCTTGGATCAACCTTTGACCAACATTGGCATTTTGGAGATTGGGCATACTTCAACTTGGTTTACTTCTAATTTGGATTTGTTCTTGGAGGCCGCAGTATTTGGCGCAAAGAGTGAGGTTTTCTTGTCACTTTGACTACAGTTGACCCCGAACTTTGACTGCAGGTTTGATTGTGGACTTTCCCTCTTTGTTAACCAAGTTTGACCGAGTTGTTTGGGGTTGTTTTGATTGAGGTTTGACTTGCTTGGAAGGATGAATATTTTTACCTTTGACTGAGCTCATTTGGAGGTTGTTTGACCATTGACTTGTGATTGGTTAGGGCATCTTTGATCGCTGTTGACTTTGACCAAATTTGACAGTTTGACCAGATTTGACTTTGGGGCTCATCTCTTGGTTTTTGGATATTGGTTGATTGGAAAGTCAAAGTTGTTGACCTTTGACTCTTGGTTAATGAATTGGATCATTGTATCTCTTTGCTGAACATTTTATGACAATCTAATACGAAGAGGAATTTGAAAGGGTTTTCCCCCTTGTGGGGTTTTTCCCTAGTCCTTGACAAAATTTGGGGTCTCTTGTTATTACTCTTGATTTTCTTTTGCTGTACATTGCATTTACTGTTCTATCTACAATTTCTATTTGTTATTGGAAGATTAAATTGATTGCTAATTGAAGAAAATAATTGGGCTAAAGTGATTGTAACAACATAGAATAGTGGAAAATTAACATGGTATTAATGCTAAGGTGAAGACAAGCCCAAAAGAGACAAGATTGAGGAGACTAAAGCAATCATCTTTGGAAGAAGTTGAAGAAGCCTATCTAATTTGACCAAGATGTCTACCTCTTTCTTCAAGGATAATGTGAAGTTGGGTGACTCATCAAATTTTGCAGCTTGGAAGATCAGGTTGGAAGTGGCATTGGATGAAAACGCTGTACTGGAATATGTGGAAGGAACAATTTTTGAGCCTCTAGAGAATGCTCATGATGCCACCAAATTCAAGTACAAGAAAGGTGAGATCAAGGCTAAGAAAATTCTTATTGTTTTCTTGGAAGATCATTTGCTTGTTTATGTTGGAAAATTGAAGAAGTCTAAGGAAATCTATGATAAGCTAGTTGGGATGTATGAGATGAACAACTTGAATCATATCTTGTCCTTGAAGAATAAACTCAAGGAAATGAAGATGAACGAGGGGGAACCTGTCCAATCCTATGTCATGAGGGTATCCAAACTAAGGGATCAATTGCAAATTGCTGGTGAACATATATTTGATAGAGAGTTGGTGATGGTCACTCTTCAAGATCTTACTCTTATTTGGGAACCAAAGAGACTAGGATGATTGCCAGAGGGAGGATTGAAAAGCATGAAGAAGGATAACCCTTTGCATCTATTGCCCAAGACAATAAGAATAAAGGAAGAGGAGAACATCTAAAAGACCTCTCCCAGATTTCAGGGAATCCAATAGAAGACTCAAAAAGGAATTATCAAAATTTGAGTGCTACAACTGCCACAAGCGTGGTCACTATGCTCGAGAATGCCCGCAAAAAAAGAAATGCTCCAAGGTCTAACCATGGCTTCAATAACAGGTTCAATGATAGAAGAAGAAGTGATGAATGAAGGAGAGATGAGAGAAGAAGGAGAGATACCCCTGATGATCGAGAAGGCGACTATCGTCCACAAAATAGATCAAGGAACTCAAGGTATGAAAACAATGTTGTTGCTTCCCAATATGAATATGTTCTTATTTCTCCCCTTTCTAGCTCCTCTCCAAACAGATACTTTGTGATAGTTGGTTAGTAGAATATGGGGCT
>APFE031028294.1:1652-49280 GCA_000404065.3 Pinus taeda | reverse complement strand
GATTTTGATAGGATCTCCTGCTCCCTCGTCTTTCTTCTCATCTGCCATGGGAGGCCGTCGGGATTTGCGAGGCTGGTCATGCAAAGGTTCGACCAGCTCAAGCCCTAACTCCTTATATCCTGACCTCGTTGGGGACATGCAAAAAAAAACAGAGAAAAAGCAGACCGCTCTGATACCACTGATCCAGACTTAAACAGGAACGCAACAAATTACAGATATAACCATATACACAAAGATGCAGCGGAAATAATACTTCATTTCATTAATGGAAAATACTGAAATATGCTTACAACCAGAAATGGAAATAAACCAGCTAGGGCGATGACAACTTATCTCTGAGAAGAGATGTGTGGATACATGCCTCTGAATTGTGTTACAATGAGGATCGAAGGCCTATTTATTGTTGAGAAACAATGGAAAACCCTTCACATTCCAAAACTCGACCCTAGAAGATGAAACGCCAAATTGTGGGCCCCGTTTTTGGGTAAGTTGGTACATCAACTTCCCGGGGTCGCGAATTGGTCGTATTATCTTCGTTTGATGCGCATGATAGCCCGTTGGAAATATCTCTCTGAGGACTACGACGGAAAAGACGATTTTTAGATAGAAAAATCGTTGGAGGTAGATTTCCCAAAAAAGTCGTTTAGGGCCTCAAAACGGCTCCGGAAGTTTAGGACCCGAAAAACTGCTAAAAGTAGTAAATTGTGCTATAATTAAGGAAACTGAAAAAACTGAAAGAATCACTAGAGGGGATCCAAGTGGAATTAGCGGGTGGCCACCAATATCCACCTAGATCAGAACCCAAGCTGGAAGAGTGACAATGGATCAGACATCATGGTTGTAATTCTTCCTTCTACTTAATAAAGTTGTTTACACCTTTTCCTATATTCTTGTCTTTATGTATGATGATTATATGTGTAAATGCTTTCGATTCTATTTGCTTATAGTAGATAGATCTCTTGCTTTGATTGGTTTTTGTCCTCTGTTTATGATTGCAGGTACTTGTCAAGCGGATTAAGTTTGAGAAGGAGCTATGGGAACCATACAAAGGAGACAAATGGAAAGTGAAAGATAAAAAGTAGGTCCCTTGTCTTATTTATCTTTTATAGAAAAATGTTAAGTGCATTAAATCTATTGTTCTGGGTGTAGCTACCCACCTAGGGAAATTGTATTTATCTGTAGATGCAAAATTCCACATAACAGATTGGTGATTCCACTAGGGAACAATCATTGTTTTGGGTAGTTTACCTTCATCCTAGTACACCCTAGTATACTTTACTTGCTTCCATTGATCTTGTTTAAGCCTTTTTGAAGTGTTTTTTGGTAAAAATTGAGCTTGAAAGCCCCTAGGATGGCCTCTCTGGCACCAGCATAGGTTTGGTCAAGAGACAGAGCACTGCAGAGTGCCCTTGGCTTGAGGATAGTGCTCTGAAGCACACTGTCTCCCATTCAGGGCTACGCTGATCCTCCTTAGGTCAAAAATCCCTCCTTTGACTTGATTTTTCCCAAATTTCCTTATGTTTTTTCTTGCTGAATGATCAATGATTGTGGTACTTCTAAAATCAATTTGTGTTTCCTTTGATAGCCCTACTTTGGCCTTGATTGTTTAGTGTTTTTTAAATGATTTATTTATCACTATAAATTCTTTGTCAAAGTTAGTTTATAGTTGATTAATCTTTGTTCAAAAGAAAGTGCCGTAAAAGTCTTTATTTCTTTTGAAATGGAACTGTCGTAAAGTCTTCATTCTTGCAAAAAGATTGACTGATTGTATGTGCATTAGTTTCCTTTTTTTCATCTCAACATTAAGGGAATTGAAAAGAAAAACTTTCTTTGTGCATTAAAAACGTTTGTGTGTGCTCATAGGAATAGTTTAGGGAAATTGCATTAGATGTGTTCTTTGTTCTTTGATTAAAAGGATTTGATTGCTCTATCCCTACTAGCTAAGGTTTTCATTGTTCAAATTGAATGAAAAGGATGCTTATCATATTAGTTTCATTCTAGGAATTTCAAAGACATCACGTGGTGAACCTTAAAAGGCAAATTCTTAATCAAGATCAACTTAAAATTAACCTCAATTAACCTAATGGAGCATTGTCAACTAACGCAAAACATTTAGAGGTTCTATGCTAGAGACGTGTTTTGGCATCGTAAAACATAGCAGTTGTCGCTAACTTTTCTGCAATACATTCCAATTGTGATAACTCACTCCACGTATATGATTATATCATAACTTGTCCACATACCTTCAGGTATATAGGGCGGTGTTACAATACGTAAAGTATAAAGGAATGATCTCACTATGAGGTTTCGCATTAGACAATGCTAATACGGATTAGGCCTCCACATACTTTTGGGTATATATGTGAGGATAACGTGAGATTGGTTAACACTGCCAGGCCAAGACTCAAAACACTACACCTTAATAATTCAACACACATAGATTAATCCCACATGGGAACCAGGGCTAAACAATTTGTGTAGTTAGGTGTAATAGTAGTGGGATAGGCTTCCAATTAAACCCATCGATCAATTACATTAGGATATAGAAGTTGACATATTAGGGAGTTTAAAATCCTTCACCATCCCACAGTCCAAATTCGAAGTGTGTCAGAAACTCGAGTCAAAGGGGTAAGGCTAGTTCATCGTGCGAGTGGTTCTCCTCGGGTGTACCCAACCCGCGGCAGGGAATCCTGTGTGGTGCCTAATCCCCAAGAAGCTCAAGATTCGACCACCTTATATCGCTTTTGGTCCCCATTTGTAAACATTTCACCTCCCACTTCGCCCAGTATAAGAAATAAGCACTACAAGTAACTTTGAAATATGACCTAATGTATGCACAATTAAGATATATTTATATTGTCCTTCCTAATTTACCTTAGCCTTGTCCTGCTAATGCACCAGGGGCATCTCATGTAGTTGAGGGTATCATTGGATCTATCTCACTCCCTCCACATCCACCATATCCTCAACCTCATATGAGTTATGGTCAACCCCAGTGAAGGACTAGTTCCACTTACACCTATCCCCCTCCTGCACCTTCCCATGACAACACTTACCAAGGTTCAAACACATCATACACATATCCCCATCTACTTTAGTCGATGCTAGGGATAGTTGTTACTTCACCTAGTTATCCCAATGTTTCCACCAATTCTTTCTATCCTTATGCATTTCTTAGAACTCCAACCCCCTAAAGACCTACATCCCAACCTCCCATGCCTCCTCCACCTCTGCCACAATAGCAACCACCTCCGTAAGGTCAAGTGTATGCTCAAAAGATTGAAACCAATCCCCCAAACCCCAAGCAAAAGAAAAAGGGGAAGGCTAACTATAACTATCCATCTCATGTTAACCAAGGCAGGTAGGCTCCACCACCTAATACCCCTCAGGGTGACCAACCTAATCTCATGACCCATAAATAGGGAAAAAAAAACCCATGAAAAATAAGGCTCTTTGTACGAATAAAACTTGTGCCTATTATGAATTATTTTTCCATTATACTCACAAGTTTCCGCTTTTACCTTAGATGTACCAAGCATGGGAATTTCAAGAAGATGCTTTTAGAGTACCTCAGTCCATTGATCCACCTCCCCCCCTCTTACTTCATCACAACTAGTTGTGCTTAAAAATCATTTTCCCCATTAGGGATATGTAGTTTCCCAACCTACACAGGGTAATGTAGTTCCTCCACCTTCATATCTTTTCTAGAACAATTACCAGATCCTCATGATGAATGCCAATCAAGTCAACACCGAATAAATCAACCTTCAGACTCGGTTGTGCCAATATGAGAAGCACCCTACCAAGTCAGTGACTGATCCCCAACCCAAAGTTTCCACTGAGCCTTTGTTATCACCAAATGGCACCTTATAGATCCCTCTACCTAAATTCGAGGTCCCCTCCAAGATCCCCAAATGTCCATTACGTCGAAATGTTGCTTCTTCTAAAGCCTCCCATACATATAACATAGTATATTATTTAGTACAATATCCTTCTACCATGTCAACACTGGAAGTCCTCTAGATGTGCCCATCCCAACAAAAATCTCTACTATCTACTTTAGGAATTATGGATCCCTCTAATGATCATCTAATTTTCCTTAACATTGACAAAGATGAACATCCCACCCTTCCTTCCTTGATTTCCTTTCAAATACCAGTCTCCATATAGAACACCACAATCCAACAATGTATCATAGACGAATATGGCTCCACCTATGTGATGACTGCTAGTGTTTGGAAGCAACTTGGTTCCAATGACCTGTCCCCATCCACTCTCACTCTCTTTTCTTTGGATGTTCATCCCTTGTAGCTCCTTGGTTTGTATCGCAAATATCCCATTACTATTGTCGGCAAGAATATCTCTATTGACATCAAATTCATTGATGCCTCGTTAGATTATATCATCTTGTTGATTTGTAGTTACACGTATGCCATGTTTATTGTCACATCTACTATCTTTCCCAATATGTGCTTTCCTCAAAATAGAAAGATCATCACTATCAATCACTTGACTTACTATAACCCTCAGTCTCAAACATCTCCTTAGACCACTATCTCATTAATGACTGGAAATAATACTATCACTTCCCTTACTAATGTGTCTCCTGGAGTCTATAAATATTCCAAGCTACTTGGGGTTTATTATGGCCCATCTCCTACCCCTTCTGAGCCTAGCTCATCTAGTGTTTACATGCTTCAAGGATCATGGGCTACCAACAAGCGGTCTTGTATGCCTTCACAACAGTCAACCCCTACACAACCTCCTACTCCCAACTCAACCTAACCTTCAGGTACAATTCCTACAAGGCCATTTCCTTCTTCTTGTATCTCTCTCGGCCCTTTTCATCCTAGAACCATTCCCCTAGATCTCAACCATATTGGAGCAGTTCCCACAAGTCATTACCCTTCTCGTCAAATACCTTTCTTATTCCTGCCACCTAGAATATTTTCTACCCCTGTTATGGCTACATTGAGTATACCTAACATTACCTTGGGGATCCCAGTATGGTACATTGATCCTCTCACAAAGACTTCCCCTAATAATCTCAAACCTTACACATCTTTGACACTAGTTCAACCTATTGTTCCTACCCATTCCTTTGCTCTAGTTCCATAACAACATCAACAGGAAGCCAATCCTATTGATAAAGCATCTTGTGAGGGGGAAAAAGCCTAGAAAAAGGGACCCAAAGACAAGGCACCAAAAACAACTCCAGTTCCTCCTAAACTGCCAAATATTGGACCTCCATGCTATTTATGTGATGTTGTTGGGCATGCCACCAATAATTGTCATAAACTCCCTCATGTCAAGAATGTGGTGTTTGATACCTTTCCTGACTCTAACATTCTTGAGGTCCATGTCACCTCTCTTGAGTCAGCTAAGAAGAATATATCCTTACACACAAATCACCCTTGTGCTTTGTGTGATAATTATGGCCATTATTCCATTCATTGTCCCCGTCTCAAATATTTTCATGATACATTTCAAGTGCTTCGCGACTTAGATGTTGCTCGTAGTGATTCCATTTCACCTCTACCTATGGGTTGTGGTCTCATTGATATACTAGAATAGGACAATTCCCAAGCCACCATTGTGATTTCCCCTCCTGATGTCAAGATGATAAATAGATCTTCCCATATTCTCTACCTGTCGTCATCCATGGGATTGATGTATTGGGACTCTCTTGGATTTTCCTATTGTGATTCATTCAAACCTTCTTTAGTGAACACTTCGGTCTCAACATAAGTAGATGTTACATCTACGAGTCATATGTCTCCCCTTTTGGGCGATGCGCATGTGAACCTTGTATTTCATGAAGGTGCCTGAGATAGCTCTTCTTCATCATGTGGTCTCTCTTCCTCCCATCCTCCCATCTTTCATTCCAATGAAGACATCATGGAAGCCATGACCACCCATCATTATCCTTTGGATGATATGCACCATTGTTCGTACTTCCTTCCACATAAAACTTGTGATCAATATGTTGTGGAATCTAAAGACTTCATCCATGGTAAGGTCGATTGGTTCAATAACCCCTTACCTCAAACCCGTGAATTTGAACCATATCCAGCTTCCATCCATTATATTTCCACTCAATGTTTGGGTAATGGGGCATCCACTTTTGAGTGTACAAGAGAATAAATTCTCCCTAACCCTTCTAGCACATCTAGTAGTGTTGACTCTAGTACCATTATCCTTCCCAATTTAGAAAAACCTCTAGAGTATCACATCACTTCAGATCCCTCTAGGGATGATCCACTTAATAATTCCTCCATATTACATCAAAAACCCATCCCCTTAGACACTGTTGATATTCCACCACCGTGTCGTCTAGGTGAGCATTAGTTCATTATATCTGAAGCCACTCTTTGTTATACTTGTACGATGTATGTAAACCCATAAATTCAATCCATTTGATACACATATGCAGTGGCATGTGAGATTGTTAATCCACCATTTCCTTTCTCATACTACACTCGTCATCCATTCTTCCCACAAGAAGACAACTATAATCAACAAATGGAGAACCACATCATCAAAATGTATTTCAATTCCATTATTATAAATACATTCAGCATGTCCATAACATGCTACATATATACATACAAAAATGGGGAGAACATATTCCTCTACATATACTCATAATCCTATTGAGGATTTCATGCCTGTGGGACAAGATACTTGAATCCCTTATTCAAGTGCTTGGAAAACAAAGGCATTCCACAAACTCATCTAGCTAGGGGCATCATTCCCACCTTTTCAAACCCAATAAGTCCCCTCCATCATCATATGTATTGGGGCAATATCTCATGCTTGGGGGCATGATGGCACCCCTGGCCACCTTCTCGCTTGATTAACATAAGTCTCAGCATAGACCCCAATGATCTACGTATTATTGATTATCCACTCAACCCTTGAATAGTTTATCCTACCAGCCTCCCCAGTGAACCATATACACATCACATATTGTAGATGCTTGATACCATATCTTCAAATATTCTACTCCCTGTGATGCCACACAGACCATCTGGTCCCCATTTTTGACTTGGTGGGAAGGGATGAATCTAGAACTCCTCTAGTAGTTCATTCATGTATCCTTTCTTTCCTTAATTCTTCACTAGGAGCCATCCTTCTAAGAATAATTAAGGCATTTTTTAGACAAGTAGGACCATAACCCTCAACGTCGCAGATCCAAAATCCATCAGTCATTTTGTTTGCTATGAGGTCACCAAGACTTATGGGATTCTCCTCCTCTCCAAATTCTACAAAAAATCAATATGAAAATGAATTGGAATTGGGGGAAAGAAGCCCTTTTGTAGGAAAAACCCTAGTTTTTTCGTTGCCCATTGTGACCAAACTGTAGCTCAGTTTGACGTATCATTAACACCATTAGAAATCTCTCACTGAGTTATCTAATGGATTTTTTTTTGTTTTTTTGTAATTTGAAACCTCACCAAGAAGCTATTTTTTCCACGAAGTCTCACTTTGCCACTATTAAAATCTAATGTACTCATATGAACCACCTCTACTATAGTACCACTTTACCTTTGCACTAGTCGACTCATGTGTCGATTTTAGTCATGAGTAACCCTTTTTTTTACTCATGTTTTTATGGTCCCCTTTGGGCTTCCCCCATGTGGCAGCAACATTGAGTCACCCTTGTTTAGAGCATCAGAGATGAATCACCCTTGCATCCATGGAATCAGTTCAAAGTCCCATTAAGTCCAGTTATAGTGTATCATCCATATTTGTGTAACATCCATCCACTTGTGCTCATATTTGGCATCCAACTATACTGGTTCATCTTTGAAAATCCTTTGTCTAAGTAATTGACCATCCCCTCTGGAATCGAGTCAGTCTCTACTAGGTCAAACATGCATATCATGCTTTGACAAGAGAAGTCGTTAATTTGCCTCTCATCTTGTATCCTTCCACCATCATCCCTGGTGTGATTCCATCCATCACATTGATATGACCCTCATGCCTTTGTTGAGGAATCCTCATTGCCTCACCTCCGGTGAGCCCTTTTCTATCAACTTTAGTACATTTATTCCAAGAGAGTGGTCCATAGGGCGGTGTAACTTGGTTTCATATTTCATCATTTTTTGGTTCCTTGGATCAAGCAAATGGAATCCTCATTTCCCTTTGACTTGGTTGTTTCTCGCGTGCTTGAATCCATCTCATTATTGTATAATCAAGAATCGTACAATTTATTTTCTAGCGATCCAGCAAATTGTACCAGTATTTCCTAGGTGTGCGTAATAGGTTCCAAACCTCATGAGTGGGTTGTCCTTTAGGTTTCCCCCCACATGCTCGGATTTCATACGATTATGCTGCAACCTCAGATGTAGTTCTGTAGATTTGACTGACTCAGTTCCTACTACTTGCAGTTCCCACAACATGCATGTCTCACTCAGATGACCCATTCAAGTATTTAAAGCTATTTCATGTGTAGTAGGGCTTCTTTGGTTGTGATTCCCCCTCACCATGTTAGCCTAAGGGGCATTATGTCTCATGTACTCAAATCAATAGATGTCATTATATTCAGCCTTGACCTTTGTTTTCTAGGCACGTTATGTATATGGTACTCATTATATTATTATATCACATTTTGGCCCATTGATTCCATCATATCATGTACTTTGTAGATTATTCCCACATTACTGGGCACACCATTATTATTTGTACTCATTTACCTAGGTGGGTATGGGTATGCCTCCCCTGTTTCATTTGAGATCATGTACTCCAAAATAAAAGGAGACTTATATCAACTTAATAGGTCTCGCCCCCTCCATTCTTCCATCCCTCCTTGCATTTGTTCAGTTGTCTCTATCTCTCTTTCTCTCTGACTCCGCTTTGATGTCTCATGGAAGTGTAACCTACAACGTATTTCGGTCATACGATTTTCTCCTGACACTTGTACGTTGGGGGGAAATATGTTATCACCTAAAAAAATGATCACCTAGCCATTTCTAACTAGGTGGATTGAAATACACCATGTAGGATTAATTTTACAATAGTAAAATCACTTTCACCATAGGAAATAATTTAGTAAACCATTTTTATTAAATTATTTCTGATTAAAATAAAATACAAAACTCCATGAGAATAATTGAATAAATCATTATTTATTTAATTTTCTCTAGAAATAATTATTAAAACATTATTTTATAATTATTCTTAACACATTTGACTAAAATCACCTAAAATAATTAAATAAGCACTATTTATTTATGATTCCTTAATTCTATTTTTGGAGATAATTGTTTAAACCATTATTTAATAATTATTTCAATTTCACACTTTTCTTATCCTTGTAAATTATTAATAAATAATTTTATTTGTTAATTAATTCAACCATTTTCGAAATAAATATATTTGACCATTTCAAATATATTTTCCCTCTCTAAAAATATATAATAAAGTATTCAAAAAGGTTAGATTTTGATTTAGTCAATAACATTTTATTATTTTCCAACTCCTAATTTAGCTAAATACTTTGCTTTAAATAAGAGGGTTTCCATTCATTATTCACCATGATCATTATCATCGTCACCACTATCGTCTTATTGCATTTGAGCTCCCACTTGAGTTCCATCTTGCTTTTGGGTTTTCTGCATATTGAGAGAGAGAAAGAGATTGTTGAAGCACAAGGACACAAAAGGACCCATCCCATAGAGGGGGATTTTGCAGACCCATGTCGTAAATCCTCTTCACCAGGTATTTTCTAATAAAAATATTATTCATTCAAAGCTTCTATTGGATTATTACATTGGATATTTCGTTGTTCTATGTTTTGGGCTTCATATGATCTTTTTTCTGTAGGTTTTCTTATTTTTTCATTACAGATCTGAAGTGTAAATAGTCATATTTTGTTGTTAGGGTCACTTGTCACCAATCACTTAAGTGAAGCGTTTTTGGTACACATACTAAGAATTTTCATACTAACACAAAGTGCAAAAGATGAACATGATGATAGGTCAAAGAACAGTGAGATCTAGTACCAAGATATGGTACAAAATGGAGAAGTGTGACTCGAGTACTATTCTACAATTTAGTAGATTGATGACAAAGGCTCTATTCGAGGATGGTCTGTATACTTTAAGGATAAGCTTGAAGTGATTGAGTATGCCTCTCTTGACAAGAGGGAGCATTGAAGTTATAGCATCATCAACAATCATTCTCCTTAGGTCAGCTATATTGACCAATATTAGGAAGAATAGTCTAGATAGGCATAGTCATTCTCTCTGGGTTAGGCATGTTGACTAGAATTAGGGATAATGGCCCAGTGTGTATAGATTCCCATAATATCTCAACCATAGGGTTGAGTGGGTGCCTTTCAACAACAAGATTATAATTTCTCCCCAAATATGTTGAGTGAGCACATTTGTATTAGGCCTAGAATTACTCATGTGGATTGAGGCATTTGGGATTGGGACAAGGATTATTCAAATAAATTGAGCATGTACCTGGGCTTTCAACATAGGTCAAATATGTTTACTAGGATGATCGTGAACCAAGACTAGTCTGTATACCATGAGTCAATGGAACCATCCAAAATTATGGTAAACAAATGATGTTGATGTTGATGATGAGAATTTTTAACCTTTTCTTAGAGAAATTTTCCAACATGAGAACATTTGGATAGTCATTATGAATACCTCCCTAGCTAAGAGGGAGTGTTGAATTTTGTTATGGTATGTCTTCATAATTAATATTTTTGCCCTTAAAATATATATAATAATAAATTTATGATATGTTCTTCACCTCAATTTGAAAAGGAAAAAAAAAATTGAATTTGAATTTTGAATTTTTGGCTCCAAAATGGTCAAGTCATCCCTCCATTGAGTCAATTTGGCCCAAGTTGAAGTGGCACACATTCGGTTATCTAGAACACTATATATACTTTACTCCTCCTCCTCCATAAGGCAATATTCAGATTACATAATAAAAAGATATATTTTTGGCATCCAAGTGAAGGAGAAGAAGACAAGAAGGATGAATAAGGACAAAGACATCTCAAGGATTCTCTCTCTCTATCTCTATCTCACATGTGTCAAACCCTCATCATACAACTTTTGCACATGTGAAATTTTGGGTAGTTCCTAGGCAGTAGGTCCTATTTTCTAGTGATAGAAGAAGGCCACATTCTTTCCTAATAAGATTAAACAAGGTCAAGTTGGCTGGGTAGATTTTTGACTTGATAAGAGGGAAGTTTGACCAGGTTTTACTAGTGTTTCATTGCTAGTCAGTTTGAATTTTTATTTGACTAGAAGAATTAGATGTATCTCTTGTTGAATTGAATAATTTATCTAAGAAAACGGTTGTTGGGTTTTCCTAGGATAAATATTGTGTTGTCTCTATGCATTGTGATCTCTACTATCCTACTTTTATGGTTGAATTTCTGAAGTGTAATTGCTTAATGATAATCTAGAAGTACTAAAATAATATATACATCATTGGAAGTAATTATTAGTTTTCAAACATTAGTGCTTGTATCTATTACACTTGAAAGCTCAACAAAACCTACCAAAGGTTCAGTCAGAAAGGAATTAATCACACAAAGAAGGCACAAGATGGTTCATACTACTGGAGGTAAGTTGCACCTAAAACCATCGTATGGCACACTTTTCATACAAGCCCATAAATTTAAAAGTGTTTTTATGCTCTTGACCTGCGAGAATATACCAAAATACCAAATATGTGAAGAAATATACCCAGAACACAAAATAATGAGAAATAACAGCATGTATTTTATTATTCAGAAACGAAAGGAATGTTCATTTGCCTCTTTGAGAGGGCAAACTCCAATAGAGTTGGGCTCGATTACAAAATAAGACATGACCCTATTACATAAATAAGAGGGTTAGGGTTGGACCCTAACATTCCCTCCCCCATAAAAATAGCCTTGTCCTCAAGGCTGAAGCTACGGAAACTGCTGAAGAATAGTGGCTAGTTCCCAAGTCGCATCTTCTAGAGAGGTGTCTTTCCACTTGACGAGGACTTCCTTGATCATGCGGCTGCACATGTATCATTCTCATTTGTCAAGAACCTGTTCAAGTTGGAGCCAGATTGAACCTTCTTCATCCAATTTCGGTAGACTGGTTTGAATTCTGCAATGGTTCCCAACCACTTTCTTAAGGCATGAGACATGGAAGATGGGATGGATTTTTGTGGTGGGTGGAAAGGCTAGCTTATAGGCTACTTCTCCGATGCGTTGAAGTATTTGATATGGTCCATATAATTTTGGATATAATATTTGACAACCCTTGTCTTTGAGTGATGTTTGCTTATATGGTTGCAGCCTTAAGATACTTGGTCCCCTTCTTGAAATTTACGCTCTGAACAATGTTGGTCTGCCTATTGCTTCATGCGATTTTGAGCTTGATGGAGATTCTCTTTGAGGTGGGCCAGCATGGTTGCGTGGTTCTATAGGATTTGATCCACTACTTGTACCATCGAGCATCCCTGGATATAAGAAGTAGGTGAAGGAGGGAGTTGACCATAAACGGCTTCATATGGAGTCATTTTCGTGGTGCCATGATAGTTAGTATTATACCACCATTCGGCTAGAGGTAACCACTGTACACATAGATGTTTCTTTTCTGAAGTGAAATACCTGAGGTATGTCTCCAGACATTTGTTGACTAATTCAGTTTGACCATTAGTTTGGGGATGATAGGATGTATTGAGTTGTAGTTGGGTACCTTGTAGCCTGAAGAGTTCATGCCAAACATTACTGGTGAAGATCAGGTCACGATCAGACACAATGGAAGTAGGCATGCCATGCAATTTGAAGATCTATTCCATGAAATATTGAGCGACCAAAGCTGGTGTAAAAGGGTGGGGTAGGGTGAAAAAATGAGCATACATAGAAAGTCTGTCCACAACCACCATGATGACTGACTTGTTGCCTAACTTTGGAAGACTAGTAATGAAATCCATAGAAAACTCTGTCCAGATTGAGGTAGTGATGGGCATGGATGTAATGTGCCTGGGGATTTGATTGCTTCTCCTTTGTGGTACTGACACACATCACACTTAGCTACAAAAGTAAGAATGTCCTTTTTCATGCCTGGCCAAAAGAATGAACGTCGAGTCCGAGCATAAATATTCTGAAAGCTTGAATGACCTGCAGTGGGAGATGAGTGTAACTCTGCCAAAATGCGAATTTTGAGGGTGGATGTTGGTGATATCACTACTTTTTCCTTGTAGTGAAGAATCTCATCCTTCCAAGAGTAGCCCGCTATGGAATTTGGATCTTCTTGCAATTTATTAATGAGTTGGGAGAGTGAAGGATGTGAAAACCATTCCTTGTTATCCTCTTCAATCCACTCTGGAATGGGAAGAGAGATTTCTAGCAGGGTGCTTTCCTCCTCAAATTGGCATGATAAAGCATCTGCTACGACATTTTCACTCCCTTTCTTGTAAATTATATCATAATCATATCCCAACATTTTGGCTAGCCATTTATTTTTTTGTGGCAAGGATAGTCATTGCTCCAAAAAATATTTAAGGCTTTGATGGTCTGTACAGATTTGGAAACGCCACCCCAATAAGTATGGTCGCTAGGTATCCACTACATGTAAGATGGCCATCATCTCCTTCTCATAGGTAGATTGTCCCAGATTTGTCCCACTTAGTTGCTGGCAAGGGAAGGCCAAGGGTCGACCTTCTTGTATTAAGACAACCCCAATACTCATACTTGAAGCATCACATTCAATCACAAAAGGTTTGGTGAAGTCGGGTAGTGCCAATACTGGAGTGGAACACATGGCATGTTTGAGAGCTATAAATTCCTGTTACGCTTCATCATTCCAGAGAAATGAATTTTTCTTGAGAAGGTGAGTCAGGGGTCTAGCAATGAGACCATAATTGCGAACAAATTTGCAATAGTAGCCGGTGAGACCCAAAAATCCTCTCAAACTCTTCAAGGTCTTTGGTTGAGGCCAATCTTGTATTGCCTGAATCTTTTTGGGATCCATCCTGACACCTTCACGCCCCACAATGTGGCCCAAATACTCAACTTCTTCCATGCGAAAAGAGCACTTAGACAATTTGAAAATTAACTTATGCTTCCGGAGCAGTTGCAAGACTAGTTCTACATGTTGAAGATGCTTTTCCTAGGTGAGGCTGTAGATAAGGATGTCATCAAAGAAAACAAGGACAAATTTTCTAAGATATGGTTTGAGCAGGTGATTCATGAGGCTCTGGAAAGTGGATGAGGAATTACAGAGACCAAATGGCATGACCAGGAATTCATAATGGCCTTCATGAGCTCGGAAAGCAGTCTTTGGAATGTCTACTTCTTTCATGCGAATTTGGTGATAGCCCGAGTAAAGGTAGAGCTTAGTAAATAATTGAGCCCCATTTAGTTCATCTAGAAAATCATCAACAACTGGGATGGGAAATTTATCTTTGACCGTTACCTTGTTGATGGCCCTGAAGTCTAGACACATACGCCATTCTCCATCTTTCTTGAGCACCATGATCACAAGAAATGAATAAGGACTAATGCTAGGATGAATGACACCGGCTTCCAGGAGTTCCTTGATGATTTTTGAAATTTCATTCTTTTGGGTGAAAGGATATCTATATGGGTGCACATTTGGTGGTTGTGCCCTTGGGACCAAAGTAATTTTATGATCATGTTCCCCTCTCGAGGGTGGAAGCTCATGAGGCTTGTCAAAGACCTGTAGATGGTTGTTTAAGACTTGTTGCATCTCAGGATGAATATGAAGAGAAGTGGGTTCGAAGGCCTGGATGGCATTAAACTGGGCTTTAACTCCATGGTGGCCCTTTTTTAACAATTTTTCCATCCTATGCAAGCTGATGATAGAAGGAGCACCTGCATGGAGTCTGCGGAGGCTATGTGTGTGGTTATTTTGTTTAAAGCTCATATATAACTCCTGGAAATCCATTGTGATTGGGTTGAGTGTGCAGAGCCATTCAGCACCCAAGACAATGTCACACTGACCCATGTTGATGGCAAACATGTGGGTCTTTAGGTGATAATCCCCCATTTGAAGTTTGATATTTTCATAGTGGCCTTCACATTTCATTGTCCCACCATCAGCAATCTGGACCTGGAAATTAGAGACTGCTCTGACAAAACAGTGCACTACTTTAGTGACTCGTTGATGGATAAAGTTATGTGTACTGCCACTATCAATCAAGACCACTATAGGGCGATGCTTAATAAAACCTCTGATTTTCAGAGTTTGGGAAGAAGAAATTCCTGCCAAACCATGAAGTGAGATAACTAGTTCTTTAGGTGTAGCTAGGAGCTCATTGTCTAGCTAATTGTCCTCATCTTCCTCCTCTAGTCCCTCATATGGTGGGGCTTCCTCAGATGAATCGTAATCAGTAGCATCAATTTGAAAGAATTTGGGTTCCTTGCATTTATGCCCCGGGGAGTATTTCTCATCATAGTGTCATGCGGAAAGAGTTAATCTTGCGGACAAAACCAACCTACCTAGAAGCCTAAGACTTTCTAGTGACAAACAAGACAATTAAGAACAATCTTTCTCTAAACATGCATTTATTACACGAGAAACCAAGTGTTTTAGATCCTACCTGTATTCCAACGCTGTTGTAGTAGTCTAGCCTCGTCGATCCAGATGAGCTCCTCCTTCATTTCGAAACCTGCATTCACTAACAACCAAACGATTACATAGCACCTGAATATCTCATAAAATAAAACATATTCAACATATAGACCAAGGAGTATATGAAACAACTCATTAATAACAAATTGTTGAGAAGAATGGACTTATTTGTATTAATAGGAAACAAAAGAAACCATTACAACCTGAGCCTTGGTGTTGTGCAAGTTCCTCCCAGGGTCCAACAAGAGTTTTCCTCTACTTTGACAAGCTCACCACTTCCAAATGAAACAAGAAAGGATGGTAATCTCTCCTCACAAGCTTCTACAAGGAAGTCCTAATTCCAGCAGCATCTACCCTTTGGAATGTTCAGCTTTCAACCTCCCCTCCTCTGGCCCAATTCCTGTATTTATAGTGTTCTAGAGGAAGTTATTCAAGTCCAACATCAATGGGATACTCCCTGTTTTGGATAGGGTAGCTCCTCTCTTGATGGGATAAGTTCCTCTATCATAGGGATGCATGAACCATCTAGACGCGCTCAATACACGTCAAACAATCTTCTAGAATGCTCTAGAAATGACCACAAGTAACTTTTTTAAGATGAAACTCGTGCCTTTTGACCTTTACAGGAGTACGCACCCATCCCTTGACTTATAGAGCGTACAAGTACGCAGGTACAATGAGCTCTGGATACGTACACGCAGGCAAGGTAGAGAGAACCTGTGTACCCAAAGATAAACATGATTTTTAATGACTTTCTCTCTTTCTTGAAGTTTGACATGGAGAGCAGAGGTATAAGGCTTGACAGGGAGGATAGTATGACTGTTGATGGAGCCATACTAACTGCAGATAGTCATGGTGACAAATTTTGGTGTAACAGGAGACACCCCTCCTACAAATCCTCAGCCTTGTTCCTTGTATTTGGCTATGAACTTGCTCATAAATGCCTGACCTTGGTCCAAAAGATATCCAAAAATCTGCAATAAGCACGTATTAGACTTTGTGGTCAAGTAACTATTATCATTCATTCAATTAACATAAATATATTCAAAAGTATGCATAAAACTATGAAGAATGGTGGATTAATCGAGAATAATAGGCAAAATGAGCCCATACAATTACCCATTTTTGGGGCTCATCATCACCCCCTGCTAAATGTGTTGCTCATCCTCTGAGCAACTAATCTAGTTCATCATATTTGATTGTTTTGACTGCCTCTCTGACATCCTAGGCTCCTGAGGTGATGTCCTCTTCTCGGTCATGAAACCTTGCCTTTCTCTCTACTTCCTCCCATTGCATGTGTTCTTCTTCTTCTTTGACCCCTTCTAGGAGTCCTAAAAGTAATGGAGGACTGAACTTTAGGCCAATCCAGTTGGCCTTTAGATTTTTCATTGACTATTTATAAAGTGGCACTCTTGCCAAAGCCTCCCTCATCCTTGCTGGGGAGTGGTACTCTCTTATTTTTAGACTGTGGGACAATGTGTTTCATCTCCTTGTGCAAGCATGAACGTAGTTATCACCAAACAGTCTTTCCATGTCTTCGAAGTGAGCAATGGCCTCAGCTTGCCTTTCAACATAGTCTGGGAGAACCTGAGGGCTGTTGGAAAGGTGCTGATGGGCATATACTAACGCTGAGGGATCTTCTGGTTCTACCCTAATCATGAGTGGCTAACTTAGCTCCCTGTCCATAACTTTCCGAATTTATGCTGCCCTCTTTTCCTCATGGCTTAACCAAGAAGCCATGGCCATGAGTTGCACATCACCAACTGCAACATTGGGGTCCCATAGATTCATGTTTGGAAGTGCCAAGTTGTGTAAATAAAATTTTGTTAACTTGGTCTTATCTTCAGCTAAGCTACTATCACACAAATACATAAACAAATTTTAATTATGGAATGGAATGGTGCCCCTTTGGGCCAGTGTGTTAATTTGAAATTGCAACCATTGGTATTTAAGATATAATACATAGGACTTAGCAAGTTTCCTACATTGTAAAGCTTATACTGCCCAACTGGCCATGCAGACCATTTGGGCTTCTTTTTCTTGCACCTGTTTTTTTAAAACTTGTATTTCTTCTTCTGCCTGAGACTCTTTTTCCTGCTGCAGTTTTGTCACCATCTCAACATCAAATTGCAGCTTTTCCTCTCTCTGTTATTCCTCGGTTGTTTCCTTATCTGCTGGAGGTCCTTCTCGCTGCTGCCCTCCCAAAATGGACAGTGTATCTTACTTATGACCTCCCTATAGCTGCAACTACTTTTTCAGCAGCTCATTCTCCTCATGTAATTGGGCTCTTTGACTGCTTTCTATGTGCCTCACCATGGCTAACTCTTTTCTTGATTCTTTTAGCTATTCTTATAGGTGGCCTATGTCTACAACACCCTTGGATTTGGAAATTCTCATCCAAGTGTGAGTCCTAACCCGTTCTTGTTCCAATGCAAAGAAAAGTGGTATAGCAAACTTCTGTGGGATGATCTTCCCACTTTCTAACAAGTTGTAGAATCAGCCCAAGCTAGGCTGAGGTCTTGGTTCCAGTGTATCCTCGGTCTTATCTTCTCCTTGTGATTGTTTGGCTACCTTCTCCTCCAATTTCTCAGTCTCTTTTAACTTGTCTAGAGTTTCCTGTAGAGATGTCTCAGCTTCCTGTAGAGTTGCCTTTGAGTCCATCATCCTAATTTTCTCTCTGCAAGTGGAGGTTTTTGGGCTTCCTCTTTCATAAGTGATAGATATCTTGGAAGGAGACTCTTCTTTCTGTTTAGTGGTTGTGTCCTCAATGACAATTGGTTCCTTTGATTGTGGCTGGGGTTTGCCCACTTTGATCCTTGTGCTTCTCTTGGCTTTAAAGTACATGGAGGTTTGCCTCTTTCTTTTTCCTTTTTGTTTTGTAGGTGTGCTTAATGTAGCAAGCATAGTTGTTGCCTCCCTTTCGAACGTCTCGAGGGAATTCGGTTCATGTTTTTCTTTTCCTTCACTTCCTGTAGAAATATATATCTCCACAATTTTTGTCCATGTTACTGATATCTCAGGGTGTGTCTTTCCCTTCTCTTGCTGGGTGCCTGCTTTGGCTATGACAGCCTTCTTCTGGGCCTTCTCAACCTTTTCCTTTCCAACATGTGTCCTCCTTTCCTTTAATGTTTTTATTGTTGTCTCTTTCTTAGTTTTAGGCTTAGCAGTCTTGCCAAATTCTTCTTTTCCTTTCTATTCTTCCTCTATTTTGCCCTCTGCTTGAATGTCTTGTGCTCCCTCATCATTGTGCTTCTCAATTTTTTCAGTTTGCTCCCCCTCCTCACTGTTGGATGGGGTGATGTTCTTAGCCAAAGTTCTAATGTTATCATCCCAAGACATATTTCTGAAGGTTTCCCAAGGTATGCGAACAATATAGGTTTGTAAACCATCTTCCACCAACAATTTGATGAGCCCATGATGGGCCAACCGATCTGAAATCCCTTCATTTAGCTTTGTACCACATTCAATTAAGGACTGAAGAAGGAAATATGGGATGCTCAGTTTCTTGGCTGGAGGCAAGTCCATCCCATACCTTAATTCAAGTAGCAACCTGAAATGGTATCCATAAATGATGCTAAACCTCCCTTCACATGTGATATACTTCATTATTTGATAACTAACTTCGCTCTAGAGATGAGGCAAGCTTGTCCTTCTAACCCCGTTTTGTCTTCTACATGATGCTTCTCAAGCAGAAAAAATGTTTTCTTAGCCACTTGTCCCAATGATCTCTCCTCTTTGCTCCAAGGGATCCCCAATGGTAGACCAGTAACTCTACTGATGAGCTCAGGTGTAAGTTCTAGGGTCAAACCCCTAAAACTAACTATGGCATGTGTCTTCGAATGTGGTCTTAGGGACATCAAAAACTCTTCAGTTATCTCTTCATCATAACCTTGAATTCTGTCAAAGAAGGATATCCAATTTGACTGGGTGAAAAGGTCCACCACCTCAAGGTGCTCGTGCAATTTGCTAGAGTCTGAAAGTTCTTTCCTTATGAATCCTCCTGGCATGGTGTTGAGTGCTCTTTTTATGTTTCAACCAGAAAATAAAATGCTCAGGTGGAAAAAAAAATAGTCAATCACTGAAACAAAGGATAGCTAAATTCGATTTCTTCTTAACCCAAGAAGGAATGTCCCAGGTGCTTCTTTGCAACATCAAATGGAAATAATTCTCCTATTTTAAACTGTTGCCACCCTAAATTTGACTTCATGGTTTTGAAAAGAAAGAATTTTTTAACAGAAGAGAGGATAAGGACACAGGTTCTTTTCTCAGCACGTAGATAGATATGCACAGTCGTTTTTTCACACACACATAGGCTAGCCTTTATTGCTACATGTATATTTCTTGCAGGAGAATTTGAAAAAGGATGGGGAGATTTCAGATGCAGAGAGAAAAAGAAACTATGTAGACTTAGTGAAATATGCGGGCAGACTTTCACTTTTTTTCTCAATGCATAGGGAGACTTTTACTCTCGTTTTTCAATCTGATGCCATGTTAAATTCACCACCTTGCACAAACAAATCATGTGCAGAGATGTTTTCCTAAGCCTACCACGTTTTGAGCTTGAAATTCGACGAAAATTTCGGGTTTTCTTTTTGCAGAGTTGTTCTTTGCCTTTCCTGTAGAATCCTTCCTGTAGAAATCTCTCGGCTCCTATAGAATGAAATTGTGCTTTCGGTAGAGCCTGATAGGTGGGAGATTTTCGAAAACAGGTAGAAAACTAGTGGAGGATGACTAGTTAACTACTCTAAAAGCGGTGCATGCATACTCCAGTCGAGAACATCGTGAGTGTAGAATGAATAGAGGGTGGTGCATGTTTCAACTGAGCGGTCTTTTATCTGTGGGCATGATTCGTGGTGAGGGGATGAGGTGGCCAGACTGGACCATTGATCCAATGTCATAGTCATAATGAACTACATGCCATTTGACTGCCATCACCTCCCTTCTCCTGTTGGCCACCGCCACTACTACTAGTCCCGATGATTTCTTCCTGAATGGACACTCCATATGTGTTGACTGCACATCTAATCAGTGGTTTTGAATTTAATGAAGCTCGTTGGGATTCCACGAGGATGTGTAACTAGCCGAGGGTGGCCAGTTGACTGGCCACTGATTCCACTCAATCCGAACCATTCTCATAGTCATGCAGCCTTGAAATATGATTTATACAATTGAAAAATGAGTTTAGGCACTTGCGTAGTCGAGGCCATGTTATGCAGATTTCAGATGTTGGAACCCATTTCTTCGTCTGTTGTTGCTACATGCACACTGCGTGCATGGCTTTGGACTATTGTTGATGTTCACATGTTCAAGTAGAGCTCCATGCATGTTTTTTATGCCATACTTTTTTTTCCCTTCCTCTACAACATGTCTTTCAGAGGGATCAGCTACTACTGGAATCCTGTAGGATGTCCTGTAGCTACTTCTCCTCCTAGAATGCAAGCTAGAATGAGCAGGGTTACCACTGCTGATGAGGGTCTCAGCTTATAAGGAGTCTAGATGGAGGGTATCAGGTATGGTGGGTGAAAAACTACTGCTTAGATTTGTCATTAAAAATTTTCACTGGCAGCATGAAGGAAACAGGATTTCTCTGTGTGGCTATGCAAGGACATCAAAAATAAGTGCAATGCAGGTGTACAGAGATGGAAAGAGGGTGACATATGGTGACATATGGAAGCAAGGAGGTTTATAGTTCTCACAGACAGATTCCCAACCTTCGGGTCCTCTGCCGAGATCGATTTTGGCTTGTCTATAAGTTCTATAGGATCTTCCTGTAGAAGATATAAAACTTCCTGTAGAAGGTGAAATCTTAGCCTGAATGAGACCAAATCTTAGGAAAGGGTAATGGTCATGGAGGAATGGATTGTGAAGGATGCTTGCAGCGTGGTGCTGACCTCTTTCGTTGTCTTGTACGATCCTTCTAAAACCTGTAATGAACTTCCTACAACCTGCAATTTGTTCAATAGAAATTAGGTTTATTTTTCTTTTTCTTTTCTTTTTCTCTTCTTTTTTCTCTTTTTGCTGAGACAACTGGGGCACCTCTAGGAGATTTTCACCATCATTGTCTGCCCCAGGTGCCTCCAAGAGGTTTTCACCCAAGGATATTTTATTCTTTTATTCTTTTTTTCTGTTTTATCTCTTCCTTCCTTTTTTTGTGTTCAAGGTGTGGGTGGAGTGGAGACAGGGACCTACTCCACTACCAACACTGATTTACCCAGAGTTTCAATGAAATCCTGCTTAGAAAGGGGCTTCCTATAGATTTTCAATCGTGACCCATTGACGAGCATGGAGATGGCTTCTTCATGAATGGTCCTGATAAGGACCGAACCATTGTCATTGCATTTCTCCACTGTATATGGTCCCAACCATATTGTGCTCAGCTTCCCTTTGAAATCCTTGTATCTTGAGTCATATAACAGCACCCAATCTCCTGGCTAAAATCGATTTTCTTTAAGTTGCTGGTCATGCCATACCTTTCTTTGAAGTTGGACTACCTCTGAATAGAGAAGGGCCTGCATTCTTTGTTCATCTAATCCATTCAGCTACAGTAATCTTTCATGTTGTGCATGGCTGAGATATAGGTCCAGCTAAGCTGCCAGCCTCAATGTGTTATATTCAAATTCTATGGAAAACAAAGCCTTCTTCCCATAGACCAACTCATAGGGTGTGAAACCTGTTGTAGTTTTCTAAGTAATGTTATAGGCCCAGGTGGCCTCAACCAAGCGATCTACCCAATCTTTTCTGTTGTTGCTCACCACTTTAGTCAAAATCTCTTCCAAAGCTCTGCTAGTGACTTCCACCTATCCATTTGCTTACAGATGATAAGGGGTGGAAGTTTTGTGCTTAATCTTATGATGAGTGAGCAAGTCTTCAATCAAGTTAGAGGTAGACTGACTTCCTTGATCTCTGACTAATTCTCTTGGGTAGTCAAACTTGTAGAAGATGTTTTCCCTCAAGAACTCAGCTACTTTTTCTTTGGTTGCTACCTTGATTGCCTTTGTTTCTGCCCACTTTATCAGGTAGTCTGTGCACACAATGATGTAAGACTTTTGTCTTGAAGGAGGGTTGATAGGACCCACAAAGTCCATGCCCCACTTATCAAATGGCTCGAAAGTCACTTGAGGTTGTAGGGGCATCTCATCCCTTGGATTCAGTTTCCCCATCCTTTGACATCGATCACATTGGCTGATGTATCTCCTGACATCTCGATGAAGAGTGGGCCAATAGTAGCCTGCTTGTAGAATTTTGAAGGGGGTTCATTTTGCTGTAAAGTAGCCTCCACAGGGCCCATAATGATAGGTTAGGAGGATGTCAAAAACTTCCTCCTCCCTGACACAACACCTCAAAATCTGATCTGGGCCAAGTTTAAACAGGTTACCCCTAATCCAAGTGAATGGGGCGCTTTTCCTCACGATCTTTCTCTTCCCTTTTGAGGATAGCTGTGGCAGGAACTGTGTTGAAACCAAGTAATTTGCTATATTAACAAACCATGGAGAGAGTACTAAAATAGCAAACAGGTGTTCATCTGGCATTTGATAATCCACCATCCCTTCTTCACCTGCAGGAAAATCTAGTCTAGATAGAAAATCAACAACAACATTTTCCTTACCTAGCTTATCAACAATGGTCAAATCAAATTGCTGCAATAAAAGTAACCATCTAATGATGCAAGAATTTACATCAGGTTTATTCATCAAATACCTAATTGTAGCATGATCAGTGTGTACGAATGTTTGATAACAAGTGATGTACTGTTTGAACTTGTTTAGGGAATGGACTACAACTAGGAGCTCTTTCTCGGTTACAGTATAGTTCAACTCAGCCTTGGACAGGTTTTTACTGACAAAATATATGGCATACGGTAGCTTCTCTTCGACTTGTCCTAAGGTTTCTCCTATGGCTTTGTTCAAGGCATCTGTGTGAATGTGAAAAGGTAGGGTCCAGTTTGGACCTCTCAAGATTGGGGCAGTTACCAACTTACCTTTCAACACATCCATAGCCTCTTGACAGTTTTCAACCCATATAAACTCAACATCTTTCCCAAAAAGACCAAACAATCAAGAGGCTAGCTTACTGAAATCTTTAATGAATCTTGTACAATATCCTGCTAAACCTAGAAAAATTTGAACATCTCTTACCTTTTAAGGAGGTGGAACCCTTTGGATGATAGCAATCTTGATGGGATCCACCTGTAATCCTTGCTAATAAATTGTATGACCTAACACGGTCCATTCAGTCATCAGGAATTCACATTTTTCAAGACTGAGGGATAGGCTCATTTCAATACACTTGGTTAAAAATTTTCCAAGGTTAGTCAATGCTTCTTGGAAGTTGGACCCATAAGGAGTAAATTCATCCATATAGATTTCCACCGAATCATGAACCAGCTCAGCAAATATGCTCAGTATTGCTCTCTGGAAAGTGGCAGGAGCATTGCATAACTCAAAGGGAAGGATCTGGTAGGCAAAGGTACCCCATGGACAAGTGAAAGTGGTCTTATCTTGGTCTTCCGTGCTGATTTGAATCTAATTATACCCGCTAAACCCATCTAGGAAGGAAAATAACTTCTTCCCTGCCAGGCCATCTAACACTTGATCTATGAAAGGCAAAGGGAAATGGTCCTTCTTTGTAGCTTTGTTAATTTCTCGATAATCTACACAGATTCTCCACTTCCCATTTTTCTTGGGTACAAGCACCAAAGGAGAAACCCACTCGCTGTCAAAGATGGGGTAGATGAATCCTACATCCAACAACTTTTGTAGTTCTTCTTTGACAATGTCCTTAAGGGTTGGATTCATTCTCCTCTAAGGCTGCCTGACTGGTTTACAATCCTCTTTAATATAAATGTGATGGGTATAGACTGAAGGGTGGACTCCTTTCATCTCCTTATAGCTCCAAGCAAAAGCATCCAAATGGATGTTCAATAAGCTATATAGCTCTTTCTCTTGGGAGGGGGATAGGGATGAGTTGATCTTCAAGGTTCTTTTAAGGCCAAATTCCACATTTTTAACTTGGGGAGAGGTCGAATTATCCACACAGAGATCCACTAAAGAACTGGCTTGGGTGTCTTCTACCAACTCTTCTAATGGCAGTGCACTGGGAGGTGGATTTTGAATCAAATTCTGGATAAGGTCATCCTCAGTTTGAGGACCTCCCCTGGTGGCTTCCACTGTGCACAATGGTGCAGAGTAGACTTCATCCTCATCTTCCTCCTCCAACCAGAGAGGTAAGTCATGTTCTAGTGGAAGTTGGGCAGGAGGATATAGGACAAGCTATTTGGTGATAGGCCCATTCTTAATGGTCATGCTCCCAGCTCGACAACTGATGTAAGCATCTGCAGTAGTTAACCAAAGCCTTCCCAAAATGAGGACGTATCCAGTGAGTTTTTCCTTTGGCTGAAGGACCAAGAAGTCTGTAGGGTACTCCCAAGAATCAATGGAGACCATGACATCTTCCACAATACCCTCAGGGGTCATGGTGGAGCAGTCTACTAACTATAGTATTGTCGAGGTCTTTCTTAGGGAACTCTGAAGGTTGAGTTTGAGCATAGTGTCCCTGGTCATCACATTAATGGCAGCCCCTAGATCAATCAGGGTGTGGGGGATTATGGTGCCACTGATGTGGACATCGACTACAAGACTCCCAAAAGTTTAGTCTCTTTTGGGTTTGGTTGCGTGGTTCCAATTAGTCTCTGAAGAAAGGGTGAAATGGCTTTGGGTTCACTTTCTTGTTTCTCTTCTTCATCCCCCTTAGGAGGAGGTTGGCTATCTAGGAGGACCTCCCTAGATCATAGGTTGATCTCCTAAATCTCCATAGCATAGGTAGGGCATGTTGTCTCTCCAGTATATACCTGTTGTGCCTGTCTGTTATTGGGGTTCAAGTTCGGTTGAGCAAGCATCTGGGGTTGTCTTGGAGGAGCAGCAGGTAATGGTTTTGGTTGAGCAGGTGGTGGAGGTAAAATAGTGGGAGGATAGTTGTACTGGGGCCTCCACCCCTGTTGAGGTGCATTCCACTAAGGTTGTGGCTGAACATGAGAATGAAACGAATGAGCAGTAGGTTGAGTATGGTATTGAGATGGATATGACCAAGGAGGGGGTGCGGACTAGGAAGGATGAGCAGGGGGACCCCAGGAAGGTATGTGAGTGGATTGGTTCGGGTTGTAATAAGACTGGGATGTCCCTTGCATGCCCTACTGGTAAGGTCTGGGTCCATGTGGCCTCCTTTAGTTTAGGAAGTAGAGTGGTTCAGTGGCTCCTTCAACCCCTTAGTACATAGCTTTAAGTCTGGGTGAGGTTGGGAACTGGTTCATAGGGTGGACTGCCTCACAAACGAAACATATCTCTATGGAGTGCAATGGACACTCGTTCCTAGGATGCTTCCTTGTACATCTGGGACAAAAGATGGCCAAATCCCTCTCAAATTTCTCTTGTTTCTGTTGGATTTGGAAGGTATCCATTTGCATGGCAATGGTCTATCTCACCTCACTTTTAAGGTCTTCCATCTGATTTGCAAACTCATGTTTGGAGAAGGTGGCACTAGCTGAAAGGTGACTCCCCCTACCTCTTTTTCGGGCTGCCCTAGAATTGTTTCTAAACACAGTCTTTATATCATCATAAAGCAGTTGGTAGATGTCTCCCCCAGCCAGCAAATGGAGGGTATCTAGAAGGTCTTCAGGGACTCCTCGAAGCAGAACCAACTTTAGAGATTCAGGGTCAAGTGTGCACTTGGCCCTTTTATAACTGAGTTGGCACCTTCTTCATAGTCTTCTAAAGATTCATCACTTCCCATGGTCATCCGAAAGATTTTTCCCTTTGTTTCCTTTGACCTACAGTAATCCCAGTATTTGTTGTTAAACGCTTGCTACATCTGAGCCCAACTTGTGATACTATTTCCAGGTAACCCCACGAACCAGCATAGTGCTACATCCTTGAGGGTAGAGGGAAAGAGTTTTAATTTTTGCTCATCTTCTGCATAGTCATAATGTTCGACAAAGGACAAAAAACTCAAACAAGAAGGTATCAAGGTCTTCAGTGGTAAATCCATGGAAGTGAGGTAAGGCTGAGGGACTTATGTTTTTCATTTTTGTGTCCCCATTGGTCTCTCAGATGGGAAAGGAACCTTCTATTCTCTCCTCATCTCCTATACCATTTCTATGTTCAGCCATGGTCTCAAGAGGAATGTTTTCTTGCTCTTCTTCTGTTAGAGGATCATTGTATATTTGTGGAGATTCACTGCCACCGAAGAAGAGAGAAGGGTTACTCAATGATGTGGTGGGGGTGTTGGGTAAGAATTTTCCTGAATTGTCTCTATTCCTACGAGGCATGAAATGAAATATTTTTGGTTGATTTTTGTGTTTTTCTCTACTTGGATCTGTAAAATTGAAATTTATTGAACAATAGATTGCAACTAACTAAGATGAACCTTGCTAGAATGAAAATTGTAGAATTTAAATGAAAGCAGGAAATAACTAATCTATGCTACTGAAATGAAATTACAGAATTGAAATGCTAGGCTACGCTTGTAGAATTGAAATTGAAGAATTGAAATGCTAATCTATGCTTGTAGAATTGAAATTGCGGAATTGAAATGCTAATCTATGAAAGTAGGAAATGTCTAATCTACTTTTGAGGAAATGAAATTGCAGAATGGAAATGAAACAACTACTCTACTCTTGCTGAAATAAACTACTGAGCAGAAGGTTGCAGTAGAAAATAGAAGAAAAGCAGCAATCACAAATACTCTGATGCTTCCCCGGCAACGACGCCAAAAGGATGGCGGGCTCCAGTATTACAACAATGATGCTACAACTTTTGGGACTCCCTTCTTTAATTTTATCAACCCGGTTGTTCGTAACAAACTTGGAAGCAACGATGCTATATGCACAAGTACTAGCTCTTACTGTAGGCTGTCACTTGATTAGGTGGCACAAGTTCGCTAGGAGCTCAAGCCAACTTCTATGAGTTCTTAGAAGAAGCTTTTAACTGTGATGGGTGAAAATTAACTCCATAAAGGCTAATCTACTTGCAGAGAGAAGCTAAAAGCTGAAAGGAAATGCAAACCCTAGCAAACCCTAGTTTTACTGACTAACCCTACTGGTACAAGAAAAGAGATGAAAGTTGTGGAAATGGATGCCATTGACTCTTGGAAATGTAAAATGCATGTGACTAAGCTACTTCTGAAGGAAAATATGGAAAAAAACATCTTTTTGCATTTTGAGTAATTTTGCAGAATTATTATGCATGTGCTTTAACTATTTTTGACTGTGCAGAGGTTGATTGGCGAAAGGAAATGGAGTGGGCACTTGCAGGAGGTTGGGAAGGTGAGAAGAGGGCCTAAGGGGTCCCTAGCACCCTTCTAGAGAATTCCATAGCGATCAGATCTCGAAAAACTGCTTGCGTGAACTTCTACAAGAACTCTGCAGGGGTTCTACAGGAACGACCGAATGAGGATTTTAGAGGGTTGCTGGAGGAAATACGGTGGAAAATTGGAAATGGAGGATGGATAAGTATGTTAAGGGGTCTAGGACCTGGTAAATGAAGTTAAGGAGTGATGAAGGTGGCTGGATCTGTTCAAAGATGAAGAGGGCAAATTGGGAAAGTGTGGCAAATGAATGGAAGGAATCTTGAATTAGAGGCTGGAACCAGTTGTACGATGGAGGAAGGGTAGGTAGGAATGTATTACAAGTGCTCTACACACCATTTTCCAAAACTGATCTAACAAAGACTGAAAAGTAGAGATCTATCTATCTTGACCTAATCTGACCTAAAACCTAGAAACATGATGAAAAGAAGTTTATAGAAAAGAAATCATGCAAGATAGCTATGGAAACCAAGAACAGATCTAAGCATGCAAACACAACTGATATCAACTTTTCCAACTTAAAATCTAACACTGGCAATTGAATTGGAAGGAAAAAATAGTGTCTTTGTGGCAGCAAGTATGCCTTGGTCTCAGCTCATGGTCCCAAGGAGGAAGATATGAGATCAAGGACTGCTTGATGGCCTTTTTGCAGATCTTTTATGTTACCAAATTGTCGAATCAACCTGAAGCATGAAAAACTACCTTAATCATCAAAAACAACCTATGTAACAAAGCAAGATCTTAACCTAAATAACAGAAATTATTCTATGAATGCAAGGAAAACACATAAAAGTGCACAAAGGAGGTACTATCACTTGGGTTGGGCCCAACCGCAAGAGCTACATCCTCCTAAGAAAGCTCAGAGCTGGTGAAAAGTGAAATTCAACTCCATTATTAAAAAAAAATATTCATGTCGCAAAATTGTTTACAGCAAAAGCTCGAAGATGAGCTGAAATGCAGAGCTGCAATAAAGTGCGAAAAAAAATTGTTTAATGGCTAAACTACCGAAGCTTGAAGCCTTTCTACTTACGCAACACGAGAACAACTAGTAGTCCTCCTTAACTTTAGGAGCTTGGCTGTCTAGAACTGCAGTTAATCAGCCACTTCACGAAACCTACTCGGGTGCCCCTTGAAATCATCTTTGGTGTGCTGTTGAACTCAATGTTAATGGTGGAGAACTTGAGGAAGGGGTCATTTAGTGCAAGAGACACCCCTCCTACAAATCCTCAGCCTTGTTCCTTCGTATTTGGATGTCAACTTGCTCATAAATGCCTGACCTCGGTCCAAAAGATGTCCAAAAATCTACAATAAGCACGTATTAGACTTTGTGGTCAAGTGAATATTCTCACTCATTCAATGAACATAAATATATTCAAAAGCATGCATAAAACTATGAAAAACGGTGGATTAGTCGAGAATAATTGGCAAAAGGAGCCCATAAAGTTACCCTTTTTTGGGGCTCATCATCACCCCCTGCTGAATGTGTTGCTCATCCTTTGGGTAACTAATCCAATTCGTCATCTTTGATTTATTTGACAGCCTCTCTGACATCCCAGGCTTCCGAGATGATGTCCTCTTCTTGGTCATGAAACCCTACCTTTCTCTCTACTTCCTCCCATTGCATGTGTTCTTCTTCTTCTTTGACCTCTTCCAGCAGTCCTAAAAGTAATGGAGGACTGAAATTTAGGCCAATCCAGTTGGCCTTCAGATTTTGCATTGACTGTTTATAAAGTGTCACTCTTGCCAAAGCCTCCCTCATCCTTGTTGGGGAGCGGTACTCTCTTATTTTCAGACTGTGGGACAATGTGTTCCATCTCCTTGTTCAAGCATGAATGCAATTATCACCAAATCGTCTTTCCATGTATTCAAAGTGTACAATGGCCTGAGCTTGCCTTTCAATGTAGCCTAGGAGAACCTGAGGGCTATTGGCAAGGTGCTGATGGGCATATACTAAAGCTAAGGGATCTTCTAGTTTTGCCCTAATCATGAGTGGCTAACTTAGCTCCCTGTCCATAGTTTTCCAAATTTATGCTGCCCTCTTTTCCTCATGGCTCAACCAAGAAGCCATGGCCATGAGTTGCACATCTCCCAATGCAGCATTGGGGTCCCATAGATTCATGTTTGGAAGTGCCGAGTTGTGTAAATAGAATTCTGCTAACTTGGCCTTATCTTCAGCTGAGCTACTGTCACACAAATACACAAATTGATTGTAATTCTAGAATGGAATCGTGCCCCTTTGGGCTAGTGTGTCAATTTGAAATTGCAACCATTGATCTTTAAGATATAATGCATAGGAATTAGCAGGTTGCCTACATTGTAAAGCTTCTACTGCCCAGCTGGCCATGTAGGCCATTTGGCCTTCTTTTTCTTGCACTTGTTGTTTTAAAACCTGTATTTCTTCTGCTACTTAAGACTCTTTTTCCTGCAACAGTTTTGTCAGCATCTCAACATCAGCTTGTAGCTTTTCCTCTCTCTGTTGTTCCTTGTTTGTTTCCTTGTCTACTGGAGGTCCTTCTTGCTATTGCTATCCTCCCAAAATGGACGGCCTATCTTCCTTATGACCTCCATGTAGCAGCAACTACTTTTTCAACAACTCATTCTCCTCCTGTAATTTGGCTCTTTGACTGCTTTCTATGTGCCTCACTATGGCCAACTATTTTCTTGATTCTTTTAGTTGTTCTTCTAGGTGGCCTATGTCTGCAACACCCTTTGATTTGGAAATTATCATCCAAGTGCGAGTCCTAACCCGTTCCTATTCCAATGTAATGAAAAGTGGTACAACAAACTTCTGTGAGATGATCTTCCCACTTTCTAACAAGTTGTAATATCAGCCCAAGCTAGGTTGAGGGCTTGTTTCCAGTACTCATCACTCTTGTCTTCTCCTTATGATTACTTGGCTGCCTTCTCCTCTAGTTTCTCAGTCTCTTTTAACTTGGCTAGATTTTCCTGTAGAGATGTCTCAGCGTCGTGTAGAGCTACCTTTGAGTCCATCATCCTAATTTTCTCTCTCCAGGTGGAGGCTTTTGGGCTTCCTCTTTCATAGGTGATAGATATCTTGGAAGGAGACTCTTCTTTCAGTTTAGTGGTTGTGTCCTCAATGACAATTGGTTCCTTTGATTGTGGTTGGGGTTTGCCCACTTCAACCCTTGTGCTTCTCCTGGATTTAAAGTACATGGAGGTTTGCCTCTTTCTTTTTCCTTTTTGTTTTGTAGATGTTCTTAATGCAAAAAGCACAGCTGTTGCCTCCCTTGCCAACATCTCGAGGGATTTCTCTTCCTGCTGTTATTTTCCTTCACTTCCTGTAGAAATATCTATGTCCATTGTTTCTGTATGTGTTACTAATATCTCAGGGTGTGTCTTTCCCTTCTCTTTTTGCGTGCCTTCTTTGGTTATGACAGCCTTCTTCTAGGCCTTCTCGGCCTTTTCCTTTCGAAACTATGTCCTCCTTTCCTTCATTGTTTTTTTTGTTGTCTCTTTCTCTGTTTTAGGCTCAGCAGCCTTGCAAAATTCTTCTTTTCCTTTCTATTCTTCCTCTCTTTGCCCTCTGCTTGAATGTCTTGTGCTCCCTCATCATTATTCTTCTCAATTTCTTTAGTTTGCTCCCCCTCCTCACTACTAGATGGGGTGTGTTCTCAGCCAAAGTTCTAACGTTATCATCCTTGGACATATTTCTGAAAGCTTCCCAAGATATGGGGACAGTATAGGTGTCTAAAGCATCTTCCACTGATATTTTGATGAGCCCATGATGGGCCAACTGATCTGGAATCCCTTCATTTAGCTTTGTACCACATTCAATTAAGGAATGAAGAAGGAAATATGGGATGCTCAGTTTCTTGGCTAGAGGCAAGTCCATCCCATACCTTAATTCATGTAGAAACCTGAAACGGTATCCATAAATGATGTTAAACCTCCCTTCACATGTGATATACTTCACTATTTGCTAACTAACTTCACTCTAGAGAGGAGGCAAGCTTGTCCTTCTAACCCCATTTTTTGTCTTCTACAGGATGCTCCTCATGCAGAAAAAATGTTTTCTTAGCCATTTGTCCTAATGATCTCTCCTCTTTGCTCCAAGGGAGCCCCAATGGTAGACCAGTAACTCTACTGATGAACTCAGGTGTAAGTTCTAGGGTCAAAACCCTAAAACTAACTGTGGCATGTGTCTTCGAATGTGGTCTCAGGGAAATCAAAAACTCTTCAGTTATCTCCTCATCATAACCTTGAATTTTGTCAAAGAAGGATATCCAATTTTCCCAGGTGAAAAGGTCCACCACCTCAGGGTGCTTGTGCAATTTTCTAGATTCTGAGGGTTCTTTCCTTATGAATCCTCCTGGCATGGTGTTGAGTGCTCTTTTTATGTTTCAACTAGAAAAGAAAAGGCTCAAGTGGAAAAAAAATAGTCAATCACTGAAATGGAGGATAGCTGAATTCGATTTCTTCTGAACTCCAGAAGGAATGTCCCAGGTGATTCTTTGCAATATCAAATGGAAATAATTCTCCTATTTTAAACTACTGCCACCCTGAATTTGACTTCGTGGTTTTGAAAAAGAAAAAAATAATTGTTTAACAAAACAGAGGATACGGACATAGGTTCTTTTCTCAGCACGTAGATAGATATGCACAATCATTTTTTCACACACACACAAGCTGGCCTTTATTGCTGCATGTATCTTTCTTACAGGAGAATTTGAAAGAGGATGGGGGGATTTCAGATGCAGAGAGAAAAAGAAACTGTGTAGACTCAGCGAAATATGTAGGCAGACTTTCACTTTTTTTCTCAATGCACAAGCAGACTTTTACTCTCGTTTTTCAATCTAATACCATGTTCAATTCACCACCTTGCACAAACAAATCATGCACAGAGAAGTTTTCCTGGACCTAGCTCATTTTGAGCTTGAAATCCAACGAAAATTCTGGGTTTTCTTTCTGCAGAGTTGTTCTCTGCCTTTCCTGTAGAACCCTTCCTGTAGAAATCTCTCGGCTCCTGTAGAATGAAATTGTGCTTCTGGTAGAGCCTGATAGGTGGGATATTTTCGAAAACAAGCAAAAAACTGGTGGAGGACGACTAGTTAACTACTCTAAAAGCGATGAATGTGTACTCCAGTCGAGAACGTCATGAGTGCAGAATGAACAGAGTGTGGTGCATGTTTCAACTGAGCGGTCTTTTATCTGCAGATGCGATTCGTGGTGAAGGGATGAGGTGGTCGGACCAGACCGTTGATCTGACGTCATAGCCATAATGTTTCTACATGCCGTCTGACCACCATCACCTCCATTCTCTTGTTAACTGCCACCACCACTACCAGTCCCGACGATTTCTTCTTGAATGGACACTCCACATGTGCTGGCTGCACATCTAATCGGCAGTTTTGAATTTAACAAAGCTTGTTGGGATTCCACGAGGATGTGTAACTGGCCGAGCGTGGCCAGTTGATTGGCCACCAATTCCACTCAATCTAAACCATTCCCATTGTCACGCAGCCTTGAAATATGATTTATGCAATTGAAGAATGAGTTTAGGCACTTACCAGCGTAGTCGAGGCTGTGTTATGCAGATTTCGGATGTTGGAACCCATTTCTTCGTCTGTTGTTGCTACATGCGCACTGCGTGCTTGGCTTTGGGCTATTTCTAATGTTCACACATTCAAGTAGAGCTCCATGCATGTTTTTGATGCCATACTTTGTTGTCCCTGTCTCTGGAGCATGTTTTTAAGAGGGATCAGCTGCTACAGGAATCCTATAGGATGTCCTGTAGCTTCTTCTCCTCTTGGAATGCAAGCTAGAATGAGCAGGGTTACCACTGCTGATGAGGGTCTCTGCTGATAAGGAGTCTAGATGGAGGGTATCAGGTATGGTGAGTGAAAAGCTGCTGCTTAGATTTGTAATTAAAAATTTTCACTAGCAGCATGAAGGAAATAGGATTTATGTGTGTGACCATGTAGGGACATAAAAAATGAGTGCAATGGAGGTGTACAGAGATGGAAAGAGGGTGACATATGGTGATGGATGGAAGCAGGGAGGTTTACAGGCCTCATAGACATATTCCCAACCTTCGGGTCCTCTTCTGAGATTGATTTTGGCTTGTCTTTAGGTTCTACAGGATCTTCTTGTAGAAGATACAGAACTTCCTGTAGAAGGTGAAATCTTAGCCCGAATGAGACCAAATCTTAGGAAAGGGTAATGGTCATGGAGGAATGGATTGTGAGGGATGCTTGTAGCATGGTGTTAACCTCTGTCGTTGTCTTGTGCGATCCTCCTCAAACCTGTAATGGCCTTCCTGCAACCTGCAATTTGTTCAACATAAATTAGGTTTATTTTTCTTTTTCTTTCTTTTTTTCTCTTATTTTTTCTCTTTTTGCTGAGACGGCTAAGGCGCCTCCATGAGGTTTTCACCCTCGCTGTCTTCCCTAGGCACCTCCAAGAAGTTTTCACCCAAAGATCCTTTATTCTTTCTTCTTTTTTCTCTTTTTTTTGTGTGTTCAAGATGTGGGTGGAGTGGAGACAGGGCCCTGCTCCACTACCAACACTTATTTACCCAAAGTTTCAAAGAACTCCTACTTAGAAAGGGGATTCGTGTATATTTTCAATCGATTCCCATTGACGAGCATGGGGATGGCTTATTCATCAATGGTCCTGATAAGGACTGGACCATTGTCATTGCATTTCTCCACTATATATGGTCCCAGCCATCTTTTCATCAGCTTCCCTTTGAAATCCTTATATCTTGAATCATATAGCAGTGCCCAATCTCTTGGCTGAAATTTCTTTTCTTTAAGGTGCCAGTCACGCCATACCTTTCTTTGAAGTTGGACTGCCTCTGAGTTGAGAAGAGCCTACATTCTCTATTAATCTAATCCATTCAGCTGCAGTAACCTTTCCTATTGTGCATGGCTGAGATCTAGGTCTAGCTGAGCTACCGGCCTCAATGTGTTATATTCAAATTCTATGGAAAACAAAGCCTTATTCCCGTAGACTAGCTCATAGGGTGTGAAACCTGTTGTAGTTTTTCAAGTAGTGTTATAGGCCCAAGTGGCCTCAACCAAGCAATCTGCCCAATCTTTTCTGTTGCTGCTCACCACTTTAGTCAAAATCTCTTCGAAGCTTTATTAGTGACTTCCACCTATCCATTTGCTTGCAGATGATAAGGGGTGGAAGTTCTGTGCTTAATCTTGTGATGAGTGAGAAGGTCTTCAATTAGGTTAGAGGTAAAATAACTTCCTTGATCTGTGACTAATTCTCTTGGGTAGAAAGACTTGTAGAAGATGTTTTCCCTCAAGAACATACATACTTTTTCTTCTATTGTTGCCTTGATTTCCTTTGTTTCTGCCCACTTTGTCAGGTAGTCTGTGCACACAATGATGTAAGACTTTTGATTTGAAGGAAGGTTGATAGGACCCACAAATTCCATGCCCCACTTCTTAAATGGCACGAAAGTCACTTGAGGTTGTAGGGGCATCTCATCCCTTGGAGTCTGTTTCCCCATCCTTTGACATTGGTCACATTGGCTGACATATCTCCTACCATCTTTATGAAGAGTGGGCCAATAGTAGCCTACTTGTAGAATTTTGAAGGTGATTATTTTTGCTGCAAACTGACCTCCACAGGGCCCATCATGATAGGTTAGGAGGATATCAAAAACTTCCTCCTCCCTGACACAACGCCTCAAAATCTGATCTGGGCCAAGTTTAAACAGGTTGCCTCCATTCCAAGTGAATGGGGTGCTTTTCCTCACGATCTTGCTCTTCTCTTTTGAGGATAGGTGTGGCGGGAACTGTGCTGAAACCAAGTAATTTTCTATATCATCAAACCATGGAGAGAGTACTGAAATAGCGAACAGGTGTTCATCTAGCATTTGATCATCCACCAACCCTTCTTCACCTGCAGGCAAATCTAGTCTAAACAAAAAATCAGCAGCAACATTTTCCTTACATGGCTTATCAACCTTGGTCAAATCAAATTGCTGCAATAAAAGTAACCATCTAATGATACAAACATTTACATCAGGTTTATTCATCAAATACCTAATTGCAGCATGATTAGTGTATACGAATGTTTGATAACAAGTGATGTAGTGTCTGAACTTATTTAGAGAATGGACTACATCTAGGAACTCTTTCTCAGTTATAGTATAGTTCAAATCTGCCTTGGACAGGTTTTTAATGACAAAATATATGGCATATGGTAGCTTCTCTTCGACTTGTCCTAAGGCTTCTCCTATGGCTTTGTTCGAGGCATCTGTGTGAATGTGAAAAGGTAGGGCCCAGTTTGGACCTCTCAATATTAGGGCAGTTACCAGCTTACCTTTCAACACATCCAAAGCCTCTTGATAGTTGTCAGTCCATATAAAATCAACATCTTTCCTCAAAAGAGAAAACAATGGATAAGCTAGCTTACTGAAATCTTTAATGAATCTTCTATAATATCCTGCTAAACCTAGAAAAATCTGAACATCTCTTACCTTTTGAGGAGGTGGAACACTTTGGATGATAGAAATCTTGTTGGGATCCACCTGTAATCCTTGCTGAGAAATTGTATGACCTAGCACAGTCGCTTCAGTCATTAGGAATTCATATTTTTCAGGACTAAGGGACAGGTTCATTTCAATACACTTGGTTAAAACTTTTCCCAAGTTAGTCAATGCTTCTTGGAAGTTGGACCCATAAGGAGTAAAGTCATCCATATAGATTTCCATCAAATAATGAACCAAATCAGCAAATATGCTTAGTACTGCTCTTTGGAAAGTGGCAGGAGCATTGCATAACCCAAAAGGAAGGACGCAGTAGGCAAAGGTACCCCATGGACAAGTGAAAGTGGTCTTATCTTGGTATTCCGGGCTGATTTGGATCTGATTATGCTCACTAAACCCATCTAGGAAGGAAAATAACTTCTTCCATGCTAGGCCATCTAACACTTGATCTATGAAAGGCAAAGGGAAATGGTCCTTCTTTGTAGCTTTGTTAAGTTCTCGATAATCTACACAGATTCTCCACTTCCTGTTTTTCTTGGGCGCAAGCACCAAAGGAGAAACCCACTCGCTGTCAGAGATGGGGTAGATGAATCCTTCATCCAGCAACTTTTGTAGTTCTTCTTTGACAATGTCCTTAAGGGCTAGATTCATTCTCCTCTGAGGCTGCCTAACTGGTTTACAATCCTCTTTAATATAAATGTGATGGGTATAGACTGAAGGGTGGACTCCTTTCATCTCCTTATAGCTCCAAGAAAAAGCATCCAAATGGCTGTTCAATAAGCTATATAGCTCTTTCTCCTGAGAGGGGGATAGGGATGAGTTGATCTTCAAGGTTCTTTCATGGCCAAATTCCACATTTTCAACTTGGGGAGAGGTCGGATCAGCCACATAGAGATCCCCTAAAACACTGGCTTGGGTGTCTTCTACCAACTCTTCTAATGGTAGTGCACTGGGAGGTGGAGTTTGAATCAAATTCTCGATAAGGTCATCCTCAATTTGAGGACCTCCCCTGGTGGCTTCTACTGTGCACAATGGTGTAGAGTAGACTTCATCCTCATCTTCCTCCTCCAACCAGAGAGGTAAGTCATGTTCTAGTAGAGGTTAGGCAGGAGGATATAGGACAAGCTGTTTGGACATAGGCCCATTCTTAATGGTCATTCTCCCAACTCGACAAATGATGTAAGCATCTACAATAGCTAACCAAGGCCTTCCCAAAATGAGAGGGTATCTAGTGAGTTTTTCCTTTGGCTGAAGGACCAAGAAGTCCGCAGAGTACTCCCAAGAATCAACGCAGACCATGACATCTTCCACAATCCCCTCGGGGGTCATGGTGGAGTGGTCTGCTAACTGCAGTACTGTCGAGGTCTTTCTTAGGGAACTCTGAAGGTTGAGTTTGAGCATAGTGTCCCTAGTCATCACATTAATGGCAGCCCCTATATCAATTAGGGTGTGGGGGATTATGGTGCCACTGATGTGGACAACGACTACAGGACTCCCAAGGTCCAAATATTTTGGACAGATTACTTATCCATACATCAGATCAGATAGTTGTCCTATGACATTGATAGTTGGGGCATCTCTCTTGCGCCTACCTGGGTGCCTGAAACACTTCTTTTTGACCAATTTGTTGTAGATTGGTACATCTTATATGGCCTGGAGAAGTGTTATTTTTACACATAATTGTTTAAGTTCTCCCAGAAGTTCAATTTCTTCTGGGTCTGGTTGTGTGGTTCCAGTTAGTCTCTCAGGAAAGGGTGGAATGGCATTGGGTTCAGTTTCCTGTTTCTTTTCTTCATCCCCCTTAGGAGGAGGTTGACTATATGGAAGGACATTCCTAGATTGTAGGTTGATCTCCTGAATCTCCACAGCATAGGTAGGGCATGTTGTCTCTCCAGTATATACCTACTGGGTCTATTTGTTATTGGGTTTCAGGTTCGGTTGAGCAGGCATCTAGGATTGTCTTGGAGGAGCAGGAAGTAATGGTTGTGGTTGGGCAGGTGGTGGAAGCAAAATAGTGCGAGGAGAGTTGTACTGGGGCCTCCACCCCTGTTGAGGTGCATTCCACTAAGGTTGTGGCTGAACATGAGAATGAAACAAATGAGCAGCAGGTTGAGTATGGTATTGAGATGGATATGACCAAAGAGGGGGTGCTGACCAGAAAGGATGAGCAGGGGGACCCCAAAAAATTATCTGAGTGGATTGGTTGTGGTTGTAATAAGCCTGGGATTTACCTTGCATCCTCTACTGGTAAGATCTGGGTCCATGTGGCCTCCTTTGGTTTAGGAAGTAGAGTGGTTCAGTGGCTCCTTTAGCCCCTTGGTACATAGCTTTAAGTCCGGGTAAGGTTTGGCACTAGTTTGTAGGGTAGTCTGCCTCACAAATGAAACATATCTCTATGGAGTGCAATGGACACTCATTCCTGGGATGCTTCCTTATACATCTGGGACAAAATACGGCGAAAGCCCTCTCGGCTTCCTCTTGTTTATGTTGGATTTGGAAGATATCCATTTGCATGGTAATGGTCTGTCTCACCTCACTTTTAAGGTCTTCCATCTTATTTGAAAACTCATGTTTGGAGAAGGTGGCACTGGCTGAAAATTGACTCCCCCTATCTCTTTTCCAGGCTGCCCTAGAATGGTTTCTAAACACAGTCTTTATGTCATCAGAAGGCAGTTGGTAGATGTCTCCCCTAGCCAACAAATGGAGGGTATCTAGAAGGTCTTCAGGGACTCCTCGGAGCACAACCAGCTTCAGTGATTCAGGGTCAGGTGTGCTGACCCTTTTATAACTGAGTTGGAACCTTTCTTCATAGTCTTCTAAAGATTCATCAATTCCTATGGTCATCCGAAATATTTCTCCCTTTGTTTCCTTTGACCTACAATAATCCTAGTATTTGTTGTTAAAGGCTTGCTGCATCTGAGCCCAAGTTGTGATACTGTTTCCAGGTAACCCCATGAACCAGCGGAGTGTTGCATCCTTGAGGGTAGAAGGAAAGAGTTTCAACTTTTCCTCGTCTTCTACATAGTCATAAGTTTGACAAAGGACAACAAGCTCAAACAAGAAGGTATCAGGGTCTTCAGTGGTCAATCTATGGAAGTGAGGTAAGGCTGAGGGACTTATGTTTTTCATTTTTCTCCCCATTGGTCTCTCGGATGGGAAAGGCACCTCCTATTCTCTCCTCATCTCATATATTGTTTCTGTGTTCAGGCATGGTCTCAAGAGGAATGTTTTCTTGCTCTTCTTCTGTTAGAGGATCTTCGTATACCTCTGGAGGTTCACTGCCACCGAAGAAGAGAGAAGGGTGACTCAGTGATGTGGTGGGGGTGTTGGGTAAGAATTTTCCTAAATTGTCTCTGTTCCTACAAGGCTTGAAATGAAATATTTTTGGTTAATTTTTGTCTTTTTCTCTGTTTGTATCTGCAAAACTGAAATTGATTGAACAACAAATTGCAACTAACTAAAATAAACCTTGCTGGAATGAAAATTATAGAATTGAAATAAAAGAAGGAAATAACTAAATTATGCTCCTGAAATGAAATTGCAAAATTGAAATGCTAGGCAACGCTTGCAAAATTGAAATGCTAATCTACGCTTGCAGAATTGAAATTTTGGAATTGAAATGTTAATATATGAAAGCAGGAAATGTCTAATCTACTTTACTGGAAATGAAATTGCAGAATGGAAATGAGACAACTACTCTACTCTTGTTGAAATAAACTACTGAGAATAAGGTTGTAGTAGAAAATAGAAGAAAAGCAGCAATCACAAATACTCTGACACTTCCCCGGCAATGGCGCCAAAAAAATGGTGGGCTCCAGTATTGCAGCAATGATGCTGCAACTCCTGGGACTCCCTTCTTTACTTTTATCAACTCAGTTGTTTGTAACAAATTTGGAAGCGACGGTGCTATATGCACAAGTACTAGCTCTTACTGCAGGTTGTCACTTGATCAGCTGGCACAAGTTCGCTAGGTGCTTGAGCCAACTTCTATGAGTTCTTAGAAGAAACTTTTAACTTTGATGGGTGGAAACTAACTCCAAAGAGGCTAATCTACTTCCAGAGAGAAGCTAAAAGCTGAAAGGAAATGCAAACCCTAGTTTTACCCACTAACCCTACTGGTGCAAGAAAAGAGATGAAAGCTTCATAAATGGATGCCATTGACTCTTTGAAAGGTAAAATGCATGTGACTAAGCTACTTCTGAAAAAAATAAAATAAATAAAAAAAATAAAAAAAATAAAAAATAAATAAATCTTTTTGTATTTTTGCATAATTATTATGCATGTGTTTTGACTATTTTTTACTGTGCAGAGGTTGATTGGAGAAAGGAAATGGAGTGGGCGCTTGAAAGAGGTTGAGAAGGTGAGAAGAGGGCCTAAGGAGTCCCTAGCACCCTTCTAAAGAATTTCACAATGATTAGATCTCGAAAAACTACTCGCGTAAACTTCTACAGGAATTCTGCAGGGGTTCTACAAGAACAGCCAAAAGAGGATTTTAGAGGGTTGACTGAGGAAAAACGGTGGGAAAGTTGAAATGAAGGATGGATAAGGATGTTAAGGGGTCTAGGACCTCGTAAATGAAGCTAAGTGGTGATGAAGGTGGTTGGACTTGTTCAAAGATGAAGAGGGCAATGTTGCACAAAAATGTAGAAATTAGGGCAAATTGGGAAAGTATGGCAAATGAAGGGAAGGAATCTTGAATTAGGGGCTAGAACTGGTTGTATGATGGAGGAAGGGTAGGTAGGAATGTATTATAGGTGCTTTGCACACTATTTTTCAAAACTGATCGAACGAAGACTGGAAAAACATATATTTATCTATCTTGACCTAATCTGACCTAAAAACCAGAAACATGATGAAAAGAAGTTTATAGACAGGAAATCACGCAAGGTAGCTATGGAAAATAAGAAAGAACATATATAAACATGCAAACACAACTGATATCAACTTTTCTAACTTAAAATCTAACACTAGCAATTGCATTGGAAGGCAAAAACAATGTTTTTGTGGCAGCAAGTATGCCTTGCTCTCAACTCATGGTCCCAGGGAGGGAGAGATGAGATAAAGGAATTCTTGATGGCCTTTTTGCAAATATTTTATGTTACCAAACTATCAAATCAACCTGAAGTATGAAAAGCTATCTTAATCATCAAAAACAACATAAGTAACAAAGCAAGATCTTAACCTAAATAACAGAAATTATTCTATGAATGCAAGGAAAACACATAAAAGTACACAAAGGAGGTACTGGCACTTGGGTTTGGCCCAACCGCAAGAGCTACAACCTCCTAATAAAGCTCAGAGCTGGTGAAAAGTGAAATTCATCTCCATTACTCAAAAAATAATAGTCATGTCGCAAAATTGTTTACAGCAAGAGCTCGAAGATGAGCTGAAATGCAGAGCTACACTAAAGAGTGAAAAAACAACTGTTCATTGGCTAAACCACCAAGGCTTGAAGCCTTCCTACTTATGCAACACGAGAACTCCCAACAGTCTTCCTTAACTTTAGGAGCTTGGTTGTCTAGAACTGCAGTTAATCAGCCACTTCACAAAACCTGCTCGGCTGCCCCTTGAAATCATCTTTGGTGGGTTGTTGAACTCTGAGCTGATGGTGGGGAACTCGAGGAAGGGGTCATTTAGTACATGAGACACCCTTCCTACAAATCATCAACCTTGTTCCTTTGTATTTGGTGGTGAACTTGCTCATAAATTCCCGACCTTGATCCAAAATATGTCTAAAAATCTGCAATAAGCACGTATTAGACTTTGTGATCAAGTGACTATTCTCATTAATTCAATTAACATAAATATATTCAAAAGCATGCATAAAACTATGAATAATGGTGGATTTATCGAGAATAATAGGCAAAATGAGCCCATAAAGTTACCCATTTTTGGGGCTCATCACATGGTAGCCACTCATGCACGCAGGGAAGGTTTGGTTGCAAAGATTGTGCTCAACTATGGGGTTAGTATAGGAAGCTATAAGGATAGACTGTGATAGCCAAAGTGCAATTTTCTTGGCAAAGAACCCCGCATATCATTCAAAGACAAAGTAAATTAATGTTTAGTATCACTTTGTGAGGGATATGATAGAAGACAAAAAGGTGTTGCAAGAATACTGCAGATGCATTGACAAAATCTGTGAGCTCTGAGAAGTTCTCTTGGTGTAGAGAGACAATGCGCATTTTAGGGCTGGAAAAATGACTAAGCTCTCTTGTGGCCCCCTGTGGAAAGAAAACAACAAGTGGGAGAATGTTGGGTTGTGTTATATTATTTCCACGAGTAGCCCACGTACTTAACCAGGGGGTTATAGGGGGGGTCACATGGGGTTTGAGGCGTACCCGTAACCCCACTTTATGGGGTTTGGGGCAGCGCCCCGAATTTTTTTGGTTTTGGAACCTATGTTAGGTTGGGCGGACCCACCTATGGTTTTGTGCATGGTTTTCACACATGTCTTTTGGACGCAATGGTTTTCGGTCCATGGTATTGGATGCTTCAGCATGTATAAATATGTATTATAACATTGAAAGGAATATAATGAAAAATCAAGCTGGTAGTCCTAGTTTTGGGATCCAGGCAAAATCTCTGTGTATATGTGTTTTATGTGTTATGCTCTCGCATTGTTTATTTTCTGTGTTTTAGAGTTCGTATGCAGGTAATTTATGTATGAGGTTAAAACCTACAGTAACATTGAAAGGAATATAATGAAAAATCAATCTGGTAGTCCCAGTTTTGGCATCTAGGGGAAGATCTCTATGTATATCTGTAATTTTTTTGTATTCTCACCATTCTATATTTTCTATTTCTTAAGAATTAGTTTGTAGGTAATTTCTGTAGAGGATTAAAACCTACATTTGGTGTCAAAGTTGTTTCACCTTCAAGGGGATGCCTTGGGCTCATGGTAGACCCTGTTTAGTGGGAGATTTGTGGGATCAATTCTTACAATGAAAGAAGATGGAAAGCAGTGGAAATATGTATATTGATAAATTTAATGGTTAGAGTTTTGAGTTGTGGAAAATGAAGGTGGAGATGTGTTGGTCAATAAGTATCAGTGTATCGTGGTAGATCTGGTACTAAACCAAGATAAATGTCAAATGAAGACTAGACAAAGTTGGATAAAAAAGAAAATATCATAATACGGTTGTGTATCTCAGATTCACTATTGTTGAATGTATTAGGTAAACTACAGTGAAGGCTTTGTGGGACACGATAAGCTCTTTGTACCAATCTAAGTCTCTGGCGAACAAATTGTTCTAACGGAAAAAGTTGTAAAACCTGAGGATGAGGGATGGAGACTCAGTGACAGAGCATATGAACGCCTTTAATACTATGGTGATTCAGTTATTATCTATTGATAATAAAATTTCAGATGAAGATAAGTGCAACTGTGTTCTCTACCAGATTCGTGGGATAGTCTGATTGTTGTAGTAGGTAGCAATACAACTACCTTGAATTTTGATGAAATAGTCTCATCCTTGATATCGGAGGAGATGAAACAAAAAAATATGGAGGGTCAGAATGGATATTCCTTATCCCTATGAGGATTGTTCCATCACCAAAACAAATATAAGTCCTTGAGTGCGAGATCTAAATCTAGAGAGAGATCTAAATATCTAGGAAAACCTGTAAAGGTCTGCTGGAAATAATGAAAGGATGGGCACTTCAAAAAGGATTGTAGATCTAAAGTTCCTGAGAAAGGAAATGGATCTGATGGTGCTCCTTCTACAGAGGTGTAAACCAAATAAAATAAAGGTGGATATGTGTACTTGGCTTCTTCTTCAATTACACATGTAGATCATGATGCATGGTTGATTGACGTAGGTGCATCCTTTCACTTCACTCCCCATAGGGAGTGGTTCTACAAGTATGAGAAATATGATTTTGGTGATGTCATCTTAGGGGATGAAAGGAAGGATATAATTTTGATAAGTGGAAAGGTAACGCTGAAGTTACAAGGTGGAAGGATTAGAAAACTTCTTGTTGTTTTTCATATTCATGCATTGGCCATAAATACGCTTTATGTAAGCAAGATGGATTATGTAGTTGTAAAAATAGTGTTCAAGAAATATACCTGTAAGATGGTTCAGAGAGCACTGGTGTTGATGAAAGGATTTCATATTAGAACTTTATACAAGCTTCTAGGTAACACTTTTATTGATGGGTGAAACAATTTTGTGTTTCTTGAAAGTGTAGCATAAAATCTAGTGGTCTCTGGTGAAAAGACCATATTATGGCATGAAAGGCTTGGACATATTAGAGAGAAAGGCCCTCAAATACTTCATGATGATGGAATGGTAGCAATTTGGATTTTGATTTATGTGAATATTGTGTAAATGGGAAGCAAAATCGAGTGAGTTTCTCCTCTGATGTTAAGAGGGTAAATTTGATATTAGAGCTTGTGCACAGTGATGTGTTTGGACCTGTGTCAGTTCCATGACTGAGTATGTTATACTATGTATCATTTATAGATGACTTCTCAAGGAATACATGGATATATTTTTTCAGGAATAAATTTGAAGTCTTTGACAGGTGTAAAGCTTTCAATACTTTGGTGGGAAACCAAGCAGAGAAGAAGATAAAGGTGCTAAAGAGAGATAATGGTGGAGAGTTCTGCAAGAAGGAATTTGAAGAGTTTTGTACGAATTTTGGTATAGAACGGAAAAAGACTACTCCATACTGAACTTAGAAAAACAAAGTTACATAAATAATTCAAAAGAAGTTGATGGAAAAGGCAAGAAGCATGATTAGTGGTGCTAGTTTAGGACAATAATTCTGTGTAGAGGTGGTGGAGATTGCATGTTACCAAGTTAATGGATAATCTCCATCAGCTTTGGAGCATAAGTCTCCACAAGAGGTATGGACTGGTAAGAAACCCTCTCTTTCACATCTAAGGGTATTTGGATATGATGCATATGTACATGTTCTAAAGGACAAAAGAGCCAAGTTGAATAGTAAAGTTGAAAGGTGCATCTTTATTGTATAAGGATGGTTTAAAAGGTTATATGGTTTCGAGCCCAGAAATAAGGAAGGTTGTGTACAACCACTATGTGGTGTTTAGTGAGGTGAAATATGTTATTAAACATGAAGTCCTACCTAAGGAACTTGAGAAGAGAGAGTTTGAGCTAAAGGAGGAAGAACCATACTCTACGATAGAAGAGGGATTAGAAGATGAAGAGCCACAAAATCTGTCTGTGAGAAGATCAATTAGAGAAAGAAGGTAGCCAGAAAGGTATAGTACATCTTCTTTCATTTCAAATTTTTCTTTATCTATAATTGATTATGATCCCAAAACTATTAGGGAGGCAGTATATTCAGAGGATGGTAAACTCTTGAAGGATGCCATGGTTGATGAAATGAAATATTTGGACATAAATGAGGCTTGGGATTTGGTGGAGTTGCTGGATGGAAGGAAACCCATTAGAAGAAAATGGGTGTTTAAGAAGGAAATGAATGTAAAAATCAAGGTGGAGAAATAAAAAGCTTAGTTGGTAGCAAAAGGTTATTCCCAAGTGTTGGGAATTGATTTTGGTAATATTTTTCTCTTGTTGCTAAGGTAGCTTCTATTAGATTACTTTTATATGTAGCTACTACTTTTTAATTTTTAGGCAGAACAAATCGATGTAAAGACAACATTTCTTCACGAGGATCTAGAAGAAGAGATCTATGTGAAGCAACCTAAAGGATTTGCGATGAAGGGTAAAAAATAATTGGTATGTAGGTCAAAAAATTCTTTGTATGGGTTAAAATAGTGATTGAGGATGTGGTATCAAAAATTTGATACATTTGTATGGGGACTTAGCCTCACTAGAAGCAAAGTAGATCATTGTGTGCATTTTAAATTAATTGGTGACCATGTTATTTATCTGCTCTTGTATGCGGATGATATGTTGCTGATATCAAATGCCAAATAAATTATCCAGGATTTGAAGACGCAATTGTCCTCCAAATTCAACATGAAGGATATTGGTGCTCAAACTATATTTTGGGCATGGAAATTAAATGAGATCAGACAAAGAGGAATCTCTAGTTATACCAGACGAAATATGTTGAGACAACACTGCAAAGGTTTAATATGAATGATAGTACACCGGTGAAGGTTCTTATTCATGTAGGTGTAAATTTATTTGTTGAACAGTGTCCCAACACACAATAAGAGGAAGAGTACATCTCCCATGTTACATATGCAAGTGTAGTCGGTTGCATGGTCTGTACTAGGCTAGACAATGTATATGCAATGGGAGTATTAAGCAAGTTTATGCCAAAACCAAGGACTGAGCATTTGACAGTACTGAAGCAGGTTTTTAGGTATTTGTGTGGCATGGGTGATTATATTTTGTGCTACCAAGGAAGACTAGTATTGGATAAAGTTTTGGACATTCGTGGTTTTGTTGATGCATACTGGGCTGGAGGTCTCGATTAGATAAGATCTACAAGTGGGTATATTTTTAACCTATTTGGAGGTGCAGTCAATAACATGAGAAAGAGACAGTCTGTAGTGGCACTTTCAACTATAGAGGTAGAATACATGGCAACCAATCATGCAAGAAAGGAAGAAATTTGGTTTCAGAGATTGTGTTCAAGTATGGGGTTAGTACAATGAGCTATAAGCATAGCTTGTGATACCCAAAGTGCAACTTTCTTGGAAAAGAAACCTGCTTATGATTCAAAGACAAATCACATTGATGTTGAGTATCACTTTGTGAGGGATATGGCTGACGATAAAAAGGTTTTGCTGGTAAATGTGGACACTTTGAATAATGTTGTAGATGCATTGGCAAAGCCATTGAGAACTAAGAAGTTTTCTTGGTGTAGAGAAACAATGGCCATTGCAGGGCTAGACCAACGACTAAGCTCTCCTATGACCCACTATGTTGGGTTTGTGTTATATGCTTTCCACGAGAATCCCCACGTGTGAAGCCAGGAGTTCGAGGGCGGGCAATTAGCCTCCCCTTCGTTGTGTCGGTGCAACAAGGGGGCAATAGGCCCCTGCATGGGGTCTAGGGCACCGCCCAAGAATTTTTTTTTGGACACTATATTAGGTGTGCAGACCTACCTATTCTTTTTTGCATGGGTTTCACACATGGTTTTGGGCATGATGATTTTCTTCCCATTGTATTTTGTAGATCAGGTCAAGGGAACTACGAGTATGTTCTAACCCATGGTTAATGGATTGGGATTTATGAATGTTTTGAC
>APFE031028292.1:0-16642 GCA_000404065.3 Pinus taeda | reverse complement strand
TGGTCTTTATATTATGTTTGTGTATTCAAAGCATTTTTGTGGGTGATGACCAAAATTTGATTTGTAATGTTTGTATCTTTGTGTGTTTACGATGCTTTTTGTGAAGTTCATTATTTGATGTGTAGTGATTTTGTATGACGATATTTGTTGTTGGGCTTCACTTACATAGTTAGCATTTACAATGAATGTGGATGACATGTTTGAAATGTGTGTGAATTTTCTTTAGCATATTCTTTGATTTAGTGCTACAATAATTTTGTATGTTTGGATATATACAATTTTCTATGTACGATGATAAAAAATTTGATATGCAATGTTTGTATCTATTTCTAATTTTGTGTGTAATAGGAAAAGTTGATGCGATGATGTAATGCTTGTATGTATTTATAATTTTGTGTGTGCAATAAGAAAATCTGATGCCATGTGTGTATGCTTGTCTATTTGTGATGCTTTTGATGTTTGGATATTTGTGTATTTGTAATGCTTGTTATGTTTGTGTATTTATTGTATGCTTGTATTGTCTATGTATTCAGAATGTTGTTTGTAATGTTTAAAACTTGAAATGTACTCTTGATTGTGTGTGTCTATGTATTCAAAATATTGTTTGTACTGTTTAAAACTTGAAATGTACTTTTGATTGTGTGTGCCTATGTATTCAGAATATTGTTTGTAATGTTTAAAACTTTAAATGTACTCTTGATTGTGTGTGTCTATGTATTCAGAATATTGTTTGTAATGTTTAAAACTTGAAATGTACTCTTGATTTTGTGTGTATATGTATTCACAATATTGTTTGTAATGTCTAAAACTTGAAATGTACTCTTGATTGTGTATGTCTTTGTATTCACAATATTGTTTGTAATGTTTAAAACTTGAAATGTACTCTTGATTGTGTGTGTCTATGTATTCACAATATTGTTTGTAATGTTTAAAACTTGAAATGTACTCTTGATTGTGTGTGTCTATGTATTCACAATATTGTTTGTAATGTTTAAAACTTGTAATGTACTCTTGATTGTGTGTTTCTATGTATTCCCAATATTGTTTGTAATGTTTAAAACTTGAAATGTACTCTTGATTGTGTGTGTCTATGTATTCACAATATTGTTTGTAATGTCTTAAACTTGAAAGGTACTCTTGATTGTGTGTGTCTATGTATTCAAAATATTGTTTGTAATGTTTAAAATTTGAAATGTACTCTTGATTGCGTGTGTCTATGTATTCACAATATTGTTTGTAATGTTTAAAATTTGAAATGTACACCTGATTGGGTGTGTCTATGTATTCACAATATTGTTTGTAACGTTTGAAACTTGAAATGTACTCTTGATTGTGTGTGTCTATGTATTCACAATATTGTTTGTAACGTTTAAAACTTGAAATGTACTCTTGATTGTGTGTGTCTATGTATTCACAATATTGTTTGTAATGTCTTAAACTTGAAATGTACTCTTGATTGTGTGTGTCTATGTATTCACAATATTGTTTGTAATGTTTAAAACTTGAAATGTACTCTTGATTGTGTGTGTCTGTACTCTTAATTTTATGCATCTTTGATTGTGTTTGTACTCTTGATTGTATGCATTTTTGATTTGTTGTGTGATGTTTTTATTGTATACATTGATTGATGTGTTTTTCTGTTACTTTGTGATGTGATGATGAAATTAAATGCAAATTTTTGTGCAATCATTGTTGTTTGAGGTTCATTTATATGATTGTGTTTACAATGAATGTGTGACAAGTTCATCTATACTTTCAAATGTGTAATAATTTTCTTTGTTAATGCTTGGTATTTATATTATGTTTGTGTATTCAAAGCATTTTTGTGGGTGATGACCAAAATTTGATATGTAATGTTTGTATCTTTGTGTGTTTACGATGCTTTTTGTGAAGTTCATTATTTGATGTGTAGTGATTTTGTATGACGATATTTGTTGTTGGGCTTCACTTACATAGTTAGCATTTGCAATGAATGTGGATGACATGTTTGAAATGTGTGTGAATTTTCTTTCTCATATTCTTTGATTTAGTGCTACATTAATTTTGTATGTTTGGATATATACAATTTTCTATGTATGATGATAAAAAAATTTGATATGCAATGTTTGTATCTATTTCTAATTTTGTGTGTAATAAGAAAATTTGATGCGATGATGTAATGCTTGTATGTATTTATAATTTTGTGTGTGCAATAAGAAAATCTAATTCCATGTGTGTATGCTTGTCTATTTGCGATGCTTTTGATGTTTGGATATTTGTGTATTTGTAATGCTTGTTATGTTTGTGTATTTATTGTATGCTTGTATTGTCTATGTATTCAGAATATTGTTTGTAATGTTTAAAAATTGAAATGTACTCTTGATTGTGTGTGTCTATGTATTCACAATTTTGTTTGTACTATTTAAAACTTGAAATGTACTATTGATTGTGTGTGCCTATGTATTCACAATATTGTTTGTAATGTTTAAAACTTGAAATGTACTCTTGATTTTGTGTGTCTATGTATTCACAATATTGTTTGTAATGTTTAAAACTTGAAATGTACTCTTGATTGTGTGTGTCTATGTATTCACAATATTGTTTGTAATGTTTAAAACTTGAAATGTACTCTTGATTTTGTGTGTATATGTATTCACAATATTGTTTGTAATGTTTAAAACTTGAAATGTACTCTTGATTGTGTGTGTCTTTGTATTCACAATATTGTTTGTAATGTTTAAAACTTGAAATGTACTCTTGATTGTGTGTGTCTATGTATTCACAATATTGTTTGTAATGTTTAAAACTTGTAATGTACTCTTGATTGTGTGTGTCTTTGTATTCCCAATATTGTTTGTAATGTTTAAAATTGTAATGTACTCTTGATTGTGTGTGTCGATGTATTCACAATATTGTTTGTAATGTTTAAAATTGTAATGTACTCTTGATTGTGTGTTTCTATGTATTCCCAATATTGTTTGTAATGTTTAAAACTTGAAATGTACTCTTGATTGTGTGTGTCTATGTATTCACAATATTGTTTGTAATGTTTAAAACTTGAAATGTACTCTTGATTGTGTGTGTCTATGTATTCACAATATTGTTGGTAATGTTTAAAACTTGAAATGTACTCCTGATTGTGTGTGTCTATGTATTCACAATATTGTTTGTAATGTTTAAAACTTGAAATGTACACCTGATTGCGTGTGCCTATGTATTCACAATATTGTTTGTAACGTTTAAAACTTGAAATGTACTCTTGATTGTGTGTGTCTATGTATTCACAATATTGTTTGTAATGTTTAAAACTTGAAATGTACTCTTGATTGTGTGTGTTTGTACTCTTAATGTTATGCATCTTTGATTGTGTTCGTACTCTTGATTGTATGCATTTTCTATTGTGTATTTGTATTCTTGATTGTATGCATTTCTAATTCTGTGTTTATATTCTTTATCATGTTGTTTGTGTATTTACAATCTTGTATTTATATGTACTTACAATGTTTTTTAATGTAATGGTGAATATATCATATAATGTTTGTGTACTTGTGTATCTATGTGTTTTCAAATGGAATGATGAAAATTTAATGTGATGCTTGTATATCTATAATATTTTTGAATGTAATGCCCACGGGGCTTTGGATTGACGGTGAATGGGTGCACTGTTAAGGCACTCCTTGCGATAGGTCACCGGTTCAAATCCCCCGTGGGTACTTAGGTTAGTCTTAACGTAGAAAAAAAAAATTTGAATGTAATGACGATTGTTGTTTAATTGGGTTTTTCGTTTATTTGTTGTTTGTTGATAATTGATTATGATTTTGTATATGCTTGGAATGTGAGAATGAACAAAAGTTGATATGGAATCTTTTTGTATTTGCAATAATATTTTTTATAATGATCAAAATTTGATTTTATTTTCAATTTAAATTTATTTTCAATTAATTAAAGCTAGGAATTTTTTAATGTAATCATAATTCTTGTTTAATTGGGTTGTTGTTTATTTATCATTCATTGATTGTTGATTGTGATTGTGTATATTCTTGGAATGTAAGAATTTGTATGAAAATGAACTAAATTTGACATGAGATCTTTTTGTATTTACAATAATATTTTTCTAATGATCAAAATTTTGATGTCTATTTTCAATTTAAATTTATTGCACTAGAAATTAAATGCGGGGGATTGGGAGAGTGTTGAGTGAAATAATAATATTATAGAAGCTATAAGTGAGGGGGTAGCTCAAATGAAATTTAATCTATTGAGTAGGGAAATCACATAGGAGGTGGGGTTGGGGGAGTGATGTGTGAAATAGTAGTATAACCATAAATTAGGAGTGAGGGGGAGGGGCCAAATGAGCTTCCACCATCACGTGGTTGGCCTCGTCAGTAGAGAATTTATATCACAAAATTCTCGAAGCCAAGTGAAGTTCCTTTTAAATATAAAAACATTATTATTTTTACATTTTTATTTATATAATTTTAAATAATAATAAATCACCAATTTTAAATAAACAATATTATTTCCCTTAAATCTATAATTAACTTTATCATTTATTTAAAAATAACTAAAATAATTTTATTATCCTAACATACCAATATATAAAATAAATTTTATATATATCTCTATATATATAGAATTAACACTAATAAAGAATATTTTATCAAATATTATTTCTATTATTATTCTACTAAATTATAAATATATTATTAAAAATATTAGTAATTTACAATATTATTTTAAATATTAATCTTAAAAATAGGCATATTATATATATTTATTATTAAATAATTAATTAATTTATAATTTCATAAAAATTATAATATACCAATATCTTGGATATTATTATTTATATTATTATATTAATGTAGGTGTCAATTTTTATTAAATTTAAATTTTTAAATAAATTTTCATATTTATTGTATATCAATCATATTTTAAATATTATTAAAAACCTGTTATAACTATTTTTACATATGAAAATAATTTTAAATAATGAAAAAAATAAAATAAAATAAATTATATAAAATTTAATTTCCCTATACATTTTTATAATAAATAAATATATCAACTTTTATATCGAATTAATTATTTTTTTCCTTTTATTAATTTATTTAAAAACAACCAATTTTAATATATTTAATAAATTTATAATTTCATTTAATTTTTATTTTATATAAAATAATAAATATAAAATATTTAATATATAGTAATATTATTATCATCTATTTAATCCAGTGTTGATAATACGACGAGGGTCCAGAAAATATCTTATCGGCAATATCGGCAAGCATAAAAAATGCATAATATATTCATTTTTTTTTTGGTTTTTGTTTTTTTGTTTTTGTTTTTTGTTTTTTGTTTTTTGTTTTTTGTTTTGTTTTTTGTTTTGTTTTTTTTGTTTGTTTTGTTTTTTGTTTTTTTTTGTTTTTTTTGTTTTTTTGTTTTTTGTTTTTTGTTTTTTGTTTGTTTGGTTGTTGTTGTTGTTGTTGTTGTTGTTGTTTTTTTTTTTCAAGATTTTTAAACATATAAAGCAATAACACCATGAAATAAACACATTGGCACATAAATATGAAGAAAACACTAATATATATGATGTCAAATAGAAATGATATATCAAAGGCGATACCAAATCCTGCTGATCCCTGATAATTGTCCATTCAAGGACTCAAATGTGGAGAACCAATACAAAATAACATCACATATATAAAAGTATCTCATCATCATGAGTTATATGTAGCATAACAAATAAAACTAGCAGCTATATATCTACTGCCCTCTCCCCCTTTTACGGGAAAACATGATGGGCTGTTTGCCAGGCCTGCCCCTAGTAGTAGAAGGCCCTGACCCTACCTCTGCACCTAATGTCAAATAATGAGTGCTAGGTATGGAGCTATGCTCTCATATATCTATAGCAGATGGTGTTGATGCTAATGCTCCCGCAGTGTCCTCCTCCTCCTGCTCCTCCTGCTCCTCCTCTAAGTGTTGTTTCTCCTCTGACTCCGAGCCCTCCTCTTGCTGCCCCTGCTCTAATGGATCATCTGCCACTGGCTCTAACCATGAAGGTGACTCCTCCAATATGGGCTCCTCAAACTCAAACCTCCACGGAGACAATACATCAATATTGTCTAAGGAAATGGCATCTGGATCCATTGGTGATTCTATTTGCCTCACTCGAAGTCGGATGTTGTAATGCACATACACCAAATCGTTGAGGTGTGCAAACTCCAACCTGTAAGAGTGCCAAAAAAAGTAATGAGTCTTGACTCTTGACTCTTGACACTTGAAGGTCATAAATTAAAAATTAAAAATTACAATAAGTGTAATTTCTCAACTAAAGGCTTGAGTTCAAAGTTATACCTGTTGCGCTTTTTGGCGTATATTTTCTCAAATACACTCCAATTGCGCTCACACCTTGAAGAGCTACATGTTTGACTCAAGATTCGTATAGCCAATTTTTGCAAATTTGGTGCCCTTTCACCATAGCTTTGCCACCAAATATCTACAACAAAATAATGAAATAAAAAATTCAAAAAGTTAAAAGTTAAAACGTAATTAAATTTAAAATTCTAATTTCTAATGAGTGATGATTTGTCACTTACGTGGCATGAAGAGGGTCCTTTCCCTAATAGCATCATCAAAGCCAAATAGGCCAACACAATCCTGATAAGACTGTATCTCGCGATTGATTTTGCTACGAAGCTCAGGATCAGGTACTATCCTCTGAATACAGGAATGGAGCCCTTCCATCACCTTGCCATCAAAATCAAAGTTGCATTTGTATGAAAATGCGGGGTTGAGGAAGAGTGTTGCTGCATGAATGGGTCGATGAAGCATCCCTGTCCACCAACTATCGATCACATCCCATAACATCATCTCCCTATCAAGGCCAACAGAACCCTTGTCTGCATAATAGGAACGAATGGCCTCCATCGCCCCATCCATGCCCTCATACAAATGAGGCATTGCAGGCTTCTCTCCATCCACCAACCTAAGAACCTTTACTATAGGTTTGCTGACTGCACACGCTTCTTCTACTCCATGCCAAAATATCTCAGAGTACACCATTTTTGCAATGGCTTTCCCATCAGGTCTCTTGTTATATCTACAATTACGCCAATCATCAGACACAAACATTTGCTTCAACTCGAACTGACATCGAAGCAAAGACTGAAGAGTAGTAAAGGTTGTGGCAAAACGTGTCCTCAAGCAACAAATTGAGACAATGCGCTGCACATGGAGTACAGAACAATGTGGGATGCCTCTCCATAAGCATTATGTCGGCAGACACATAATTAGCTACATTGTCTGTTATGACTTGCACCACATTCTGCACACCAATCTCCCGAATGAACCCATCTAACAACTCACATATCGGTGTTGCATCTTTGATATGTTCTGATGCATCCACCGATTTAATAAACATGGTACCTTTAGGACAATGTACCAAGAAATTTAGAAGGGTCCTACCCTTCCTATCTGTCCAACCATCAGACATCACTGTGCATCCAGTAACTTCCCATGTCTTTTTCAACTCCGCCAATCTAGAGTTGATGTCCTATTTTTCTGCTTGAAGAATTGGCCCCCGCAACTCCTCATATGTGGCACTTTTGTACCCTGGGCCCACAACAGCAATAACATCACACATTTTATGCCAGGTTGTGCTCCAGCTCCTGTTCGTGGAACAAAAAATGATGACCTCGCACTCACACTAGCAGTAGCATGTGATGGTGTGCCAGTTGTGGAGCCCCTCCCACTAGGGCCACTAGGCCCAGTATCCTCAACACCAAAATCAGGATAATATATCCCGAAAGATATACCTACACGTTCAGCTTTGTTTCTTTCGGCCTCTTCCTTCTTTTTATCCTTTTCTTCAATTGCCTCAAGAGCTTTTTGTATAAGCTCCGGACTAGAAACTGTACAAACCCTAACATCATGTCCACTGAGTCTAGCAATATGGTATTTCAGTCATGTAATCCCACCTGTCATCTTGGTCCCACACAATTTTCATGTAAGATATGCACGATTTGTCCCACCATTAGGGCTCCCATACTCCCAAAATGGGTCCAAGGCTTTTGGCATATTTTTATTTTGTAGTGGGCTAGCCGCTAACTCAAAAGGAAACCTAGAGCACCAAAAAAAATTGGAATTAGTAACTTAATAAGTAATACAAAATTACAAATAACCACATCATTTTACAAGACAGTTTAATTTTTTTTGCTACATTATTTGCAAATTTGCAATTTTGCAATGGGCATGAAAAAAGAGCAGACTTAAAAGTTAAGAGGGCAGTGAGCTTGTATCATGCAATAATTGCCACTTTAACCAAAGATGCCAAGCAATGAAAGAGCCTAACAATGCAAAATTGCAAATGATATGCCAAGGAAATGAGGTGACTGTATATCACTTATTATATCACTGTTACTTAATTAATAATTATACCACTGTTGTAGGTGCATTATTAATTTATTAGACCTTGGTATTCAACCTCCTAGCAGTGACCTCTTTTGTATTTGTAGTTTTGTATTACCTTGACAGTGAAATGAACCTGATGATGACTTGACAATGATACATGCCTGATATAGATGTATCATGTGACACATCACAATGAGCTTGACTCTCCTGGCAACAATGATCCTCTAGGTAACTCAATGATGATGTATGGCCATAATAGTGGCATGTGCCATGGAGAGTTTCTTAAGTTAATAGTTCTAATCTGATGTGAAATAGAAATGGATTTTCAATCTGTTTTAGTGAGATCAGCCATTTACTTCAATTATTATTTAAAATGCACTTCAACAAGAAGGTAAAAAAATTGTCATGTGAAGGAATTGTCTAACTGTTCTATTTTTTGGAACTATTTTGGTCATATATTCACTGGTTTTGGTCATATCTGGATCAAAAAATTAGAACAGGTAAACTAGTTCGTTACTTAATTATCCACTGTCCAGTATTTTCATGCCATTCTAATCTACTGTGAAGTTGTTTCTTTTTCTCTAGGAATAGGATACCGATAGCCTTCCCTTCCATCACCAATTGAAGAATCTTAACAGTGGTAATAATTTGACACTAACAGTGATCTATGATGGCAACAAGAAAACATAGTGACAAACCTTGATGACTTGTGCAATCTTTTGAAACAGATGTAGCAATTAATGTTTGGAATATATGTTTGTTCTGAGAATCACTATGTTTTGCAAAGAGTTTCAATGCATCTCTCTCCTACACACTATGATGATAAATTCAAAACCCTTGCATTTTGAAATGGAAAACAAAAACCAAGCAAAATGATTGTAGGGAAGAATGAGATGTCTCACTGTTCTTGGCACTTGCAGCTTAGAGAAATCTTTGTTGTTGGTGGCAAACTGGCAATAATGGCTATGGAACGTTCAAACCCTCCTTGGCAGCACCCACATTCCTTCTCCAGTGCTCAGAAAAACAAAATGACATGAAAAAAACCAAAAATCGAATTTTATAGGCCGCGCGGAAAGATTTCACTGTCACGGGCGATATTTTCCGAAATATCGGCGATATATAGGAAATCGCGCGATATTTTCAAAACCATAAAATATCGCGATATTTGGTCGGCGATATTTTGGCTCGCCGAAAATATCGCGATATTTTCGAATATCACCAATATCTCGGCAATACTATCAACACTGATTTAATCAATATTAAAAATAATATTTCAAAAAATTCATAATTTTTTTTTATTTTTTTTATTTCATAGAAAATACTAATATTTTTTCGTTATGTTTTAGAAACTTATGTATATTATTTATTATATATATTCATTATTTTTATGTGTATGATCACTTGTTTTGATATCTCATTTAAATTTAAATTTAAATTTATATATTCTTTTAATTATATTAAAAAATAAATCATTTTATTTTTATTTTTATTTTAGGATTAAGGCTTTCAATTTATTTTAAATATTATTTAAATTTCTATATTTTATTAATATTGTTTTTATAATATTATAGTAAAATTTAATTAATTAATATTAATATCAATATGTATATAAATATTTATATTTATATTATTTTTATTAAGTAAAAAATATATATAAAAAAAATTGATTAATATTATTTATTTATTTATTATTAAAAAAATAATTGATTTTATTTATAACTTATTAACTACTAAAAAATTAATAATTTTAATAATGTTTAAAAATATTAATTTCCTGAATCAGGATGACCCCGTGATCATAGCTTCTCACTCCAAGACGCCCAACATGCAACTCTCACCTGGCTCACCCTCCACTCCATGTTTCATGTACTCCAACTCACACAAACTAGGTGCCGAGTATGAGATCCTCCATCCTCACGCCCTGGCCTCATGCTCAACCCCCTAGCCAGTCTGCATTGTCCCTCCAACATTCTCTTTCAGCGAATTTTTTGGCATCGTGTCTTCAACCTTACTTTACATAACCATGAACCAGGAAAAGGGGAAAGGAAGATATGCTGGCAAAGAGAGAGGTCACGGGTGTCCTCCCAGTAACTTCAATGATGCTACTATCGCCACCTTGTTTGATAGTGGGATTCTTGACTCCATACACAGGGAAGTCCTAACTATGGAGGAAGTTGAATTGCGTTGCGGTTGCCCAATGCTTTAGGTACTAAAGAATCTCCTTGTGTGTCAGTTAAAGGAGCATGCCCAAGAGAAAATGAAAGCGACTGCCTGGATTGCTTAGCTCTCCTCTCACGAGAGTCATGGTGTCTCCTCTCTCGGGTGCCTTACTAGATTTTTGTGCTTGGATTTTTCACCCAATATCCTCTCATATTCTTCCCCTGTGCCTTCCCCGTCTAACTCTCTTTCGGTCAGGTCCTCGTCCCCACCATTTCCTTGCACCCATGTGGCTCATCCCCCTCCTTCTTAGGCTCTCATCCCTTCAATGGCTAATGTGCCCTTATCTCTGCCTCGCCCTAGCCCTTGGGCAACTACATCCTCAACGCGAACCCGATGGATACAAGTAGTATGCAGGATCATGGCACTGCCCAAGTGCAATGCGGTTCTAGCGTGGTTATAAGGTAGTTTTAGTGTAACAAATTTTAACTCTTAGTTACATGGAAACTCATAAGTTGACTCTCTCTCCTCATTTTTATTTTTTTATGGGTCACTTCTGTTCCACCACCTCAAAAGCAAACAACCCAAGCCCGATGTCTCATCGGCATACTATTTTGGCACACTGCACATCAGATCCCTGTGGCTCAACTATGAAACAAAAACTTCCTTTTGTCCTCAAACATTAATGGTTAATCAGAAAATTGGATTTAAGCCCAAAGAATTCACCAACATGCTTTTCTAATTCATTTCCTTAAAAGACATCGTCGCAGAACCACCAAGAGTTCCAAATGAGATCCCGAATATCAATGGAGATGCTAATGCACCTAAGTCACCAGGAGTTGTAGGTTACAATACTAATGAGCTTGGATCCCTTGAAAACCAAGGTATTGAAATTTGTCTTTTCCTAAGTATCCAACCCCTTGCTTCTCAACCATTGCCAGAGTCGGTAGGCTCATCTTAAGACTCTCCTCTAGCTAGTCCTCAACCTATTACAGATTTCTTGCTTTTTCCTCCTAATCCACTCTTTGAATCATATTCTTATGTGTATTTATTGCCCCGACATTTGTATCGTCCATTTGAGACTCCCAACGTACCTGTGATTCCTTCTGCCATAACGACTTAAGTTCCCAACTGAGAATTATTCCTGACCATGGCAACAAAAGGTGATAACCCACCTGTAGGGTTAGCATCCTAAGAGGTTTATGTGGAAACTTATGGAACTCAAATTGATGGGGCCAGCCCACGTGGTCCCGCTGTCGATGCGCTCCACTTGATGGTGTACTGACAGTTAATATTATTAATCACAAGATTTCGGATATATGACAATTTGATTTTCAATCTGCGTTTAATTGAATGGGTTTACGGTAATGGTATGCTGGTTTCTCTGTCCTCTTTAGAAACCATATCCCCCTCACTTTTGTCTTTGCCCTGTCAGCTAGATGCTCCTGCATCAGGCTCCCGGGGTAAAAGAAAATCATGGCTCCATTCCATAAGCTCCTCCACCGAATAGCCAGCCTTCCGTATCTGCGCCTCATCGAGCCATGAGTTTTCCTCCATTGGACGGTCTCTCCACTTGACGAGATATCGTAGATATTCCTTCTTACATGTCTTCTTGGCTACCTGGGTACTGAGAATCCCTTCAATCTCATGGGATTGAGCCGAAGGCATATGCCTCATCCAAGAACTGTCTCCAACCTAGGTGTCCCATTATGGCTGTACCACACTGTCTTCCTCTGCTTGGGTAGTATATGGGAACAGATCCGCCACATTGAAAATACGTGATATGCCTATATTAGGTGGCAGCTGAATTTTGTAGGCATTGGCTGAAAATTTACGCAAGATCTTGCAGGGACCAATTTTTTTTAATTTTAATTTATTATACGCGCCGTTAGGAAATCGCTCCTTGCACAAGTGCGAGAGGACCTCATCTCCAACATTAAATTGTACTTCTCTTCGCCTTGAATCTGCTTGTTGCTTGTATTTCTGTATGTTGTCCTGCAATTTTAATTTTACCTTTTCATGTAGTTCGCTCATTGCTTAAGCAAAATCTTCTCCATCTGCGCTTCTCCGTTCTAATTTTCCCAAATCTCGCAATTCATGTATTCCCCGAGGATGCATGTTGTACAAGATTTGAAATGGGCTATGTCCCGTGCTGCGATTGGGCAAATCGTTATACGAAAATTCCGCTTAGGCGAGAGCACAATCCCATAACCGTGAAGTTTCCCCAGTCAAACTCTGTAATAAATTTCCCAAACTCTTGTTCACCACTTCCTTTTTTCCATCAGTCTGCGGATGATACGTAGAACTGAAATTCAATTGCGTGACCAAACCTTTGCACAGGGTGTGCCAAAAGTGTCCTGTGAATTTTACATCCTTGTCAGAAACCATAGAATTGGGTAGGCCATGTAATCTAACAACCTCCGTGAAAAATAGGTGAGCTATGTACGTGGCATCACTAGTTTTCCGGCAAGGAATAAAATGAGCCATTTTTGAAAATCTATCTACCACCACCGTCACCGAGTCACACCCCCACTGCATCCAAGGAAATCCCAAGACAAAGTCAATGCTCACTGAGTCCCATGGCCTGCGCGGAACAGGTAGCGGCGTGTAAAGTCCGGTATTCTGACTGCGTCCTTTCGCCAGTTGGCAGACTTTACACTTGTTCACATATCGTTGTACATCCCTGCGCATTTTGGGCCAATAATAAAAGTGTCCGAGCTGCTCCAAAGTTTTGTCTATGCCAAAATGACCGGCTAGACCACCACTATGTTTCTCCCGTACGATATTTTCTCTCATCGAACAGTTCGGGATACATAACTCTCCACCTCTGAACAATAGTCCTTCCTGCAAATTGTAGTCCAACCATGGACTTGTATTCCTCAACACAGGATTTTGGCAGGCTTCAAAAGCTTCCATGAAGTCTGTGTCGGTCTGATACAAATCCTTTAGATGTTCGAATCCCATCACTTGTATTCTGCTTTCCTGTAAGAGCAAAGCTCTTCTGCTCAAGGCATCTGCCACTTTATTGGCTTGCCCACTAATGTGTTTTAGCATGAAAGTGAAACTCTGCAAGTATTCTACCCATTTGGCGTGCTTATGGTTTAATTTGTGTTGCTGCATTACATATTGTAACGCTCAATTATCAAAAAATAATACAAATTCGTTGCCCAGTAGGTAGTGTCTCCAATGCTTTAAAGCTTGGACCACGACATAAAATTCCTTGTCATACGAGGAGTATTTCTGCCTGCTTTCATTTAATTTCTCGCTAAACAATGCCACTGGTCTATCTTCCTGACTGAGCACAGGACCAATAGCTGTCCCACTCGTGTCACATCGAACCTGAAAAAGTTTGTTAAAGTCGGGCAGCCTCACTTCTTCCTCCTGAAGGATTTCCTTATGTTTCTTCTCCCTACATGATGGCATGGTCAAGTACACCTCCTCCTTATCGTATGCCCTTTGTTCCATTGGGTTATAACTCTCTCGACGATGCTTTTTTAGATAATTTTGATGCAACTTCATTATTTCAAAATCCCATTTTTTCCTTTGGTGTCACGCCTACTACCTACTTGTTTATCCCAAACATGTCGGTAACTGCCCGAACCCCTACTCAACCTACAATGTCGGTAAGTGAAACACATTCCATTTAATCTTTTTTCTCCTCCTACCGTAGCCATAGTAACTGTGGTTCCTTATGTGAGTGGAAAACATAAAAATTCATTTGTTCCAATGTTTGGGAGGGAATATCCTCTACCCTATGTACCTCCTGGTTGTAATGGAAGTTATACACCCCCTCTAGGGGCAAGTTGACCCATTGGCGTTGTTTCTAACCCAGGTGGAACATCAATTCCATCTGTATCAAGAAACATTGTAGCGACCCCTTTACAAGGTCATCAAGTCCCTTTAACTCAACCTTCCTATCAACAAACTTATAGTCGTACAGGCTCTCAAAAGCTAGAAACTATGTATCAGTAGGCAGGTCCTCAAATGAAGTATGGTCTTCAAATGAAATATGATGATCGGATTGGTAATGTTACGACCACCAATTCCTATTCAACCACAATAGGGACCTTACCCGAAGCCATAGTTGGAGGTGTCCTATCTGCAGCCACATCCGCAGGTGTCCTATCTGCAGCCACATCCGTCGGTGTCCTACCCGCAGCCACAGCTGCAGGTGTCTTACCCGCAGCCACAATTGCATGTTTCTTACCAATCCAAAGAGGGACTTTATCAGCAACCACAAAAACACATCCCTATTCAACCCCAACAAGGGCTTTACTCACAGTTGCAACAACAGATTTCTTACCAATCCCAACAAGGATCTTACCAACAATCTTTGCTACAGTCGCAATAGATGTAACAAGGACCTTACCAACAACAGTATGGTCAGTTTTCACTCAGTAAGGTCAACCTCTTTATGGTCAACCTCCATATGGTCAACGTCCTTATGGCCAAGCGCCTTATGGACAAAATACACCACAATGGGCGCAGACCCAAAATCAACAAGGCTGGAATACTTAGTTTGGTATGTACCAAAGACCCTATACTCCATATAACCCACAACTTCCATTTTTGGCGACGTTGGAATTACCGGATGTGTCAAGGCTTATGAATGACCCACTACTTTACTCACAGTATTGGCCTTCGATACCAACCAAAATTCCTATTGATGGCCCCAAATTAGAAGGTAAATCTAGAGAAGACCCCCAAGCACACATTATGACTTATCACCTTTGGTGTTTCTCTAACTCTTGGGTAGATGATTTAGTCTAGTTGCGTAATTTCTAGTGCACTTTGATGCTTGCTACTGCTAAATGGTGCAATGAGCTCCCTCAAGGTTCCTTTCAAGACTTCAATACTTTAGCCATGGCTTTCCTCATCCATTTCCAATTGCCTGTCTAGTATGAGACTAGAACCCATCTCTTAACATCTTTGCAACAATCGACTTCCACTCATATCTCCAACCATATCCATGAATGGAGACGTAGACATCGTCTCATCAAATTTGAAATTCTAGATCATATTTTGACTGAATGTTTTACCAAATCATTCATCCCTCCTATCGATAAAGACATAGCCATGGGTGGCTTTGTAACTGAGGAACAAGCCATCATCCATGCCTAGTATTTGGATCTTACCTATTCACAATCTGACGCATTGTATAATTTTTTACGTGGTACTCAATGGGCTTCAACTAGTCCTGCATCTTCCACACCCAAAGATACACCACCCATCGATGGTATCATTAGATCTATGGCTCAACAGTTTGGTAGTGCCTCGACTGCTTCTACGAAATCTAAATCTAATCGGGCCACTGCAACCTACAATAATATAGATAACCCTAAGAATCATAGTAAAGCCTTAGAGGTAAATGTTGTCCAGTCTACTGCAGTAGATAAATCCTTGAAATGTGAGAAGGGTAAAGGAAAAGCTAAACAAGATAAACCTAAACGTGATTCCAAAAAACCATCAGTTGATGACACGCCCAAGCGAAAGCCTAAATATCCTTGCCTTATTTGTGATGAAGATCATTGCACACAGAATTGCCCCTGACGTGCTGAAGTGAGTCATATTTTGAAGGGAACTACAAGGACATCAACTTTTCGATTTGCGCAATTCGCAATCGAGGCTGATTGTTGAGTGTTGGAATTACGTAATGCATAACTCTAGTTGGAATTAACTGCAGGCTCAGTGACTGCATTGCGCAATTCTATGGGCGAGCAGTCACTGTCCCTCAGAAATGCACAAATAAATCTTGGAGGACAGTCACTAGGAATAAATGCACATTTCTAGAGAGGAACACAGAGCCTTCCTTCTCTGGAGGAAGATTTTAGGCCAAGGTTGGCCAGACTCGCTGATGGGAAACTGAAAACGACACCAAATAGAACAATAGAACTACATGCATGTGGGTGAAGCGAGTCGTCGAAGCGGCAGCCGTTCATGCAAAACAGTTTCATGCATGCGAAAGCAGTGAGATAGCAACAAAAATTGAAATGGTCCTAGTACAAGGTAGTATGTCTATAAATGACAATGAGCACTCAAGGAAATTAAGAAAACAACACTCACACAAGATGAAGCTCGCCAACGAGTGATAGAT
>APFE031028288.1:0-12874 GCA_000404065.3 Pinus taeda | reverse complement strand
ACTATTGTTGCTACTGAAACGAATTTTCAACCATACCCAACTGCTCTCTGAACTGAGTGAACTTAGCTCTTTCGAGAGCCTTTGTGAGTATATTGGCCACTTGCTCTCCCATGGGAACATACTATAGCTGTACTGCCCCACGCTGAACATTGTCTCTGATAAAGTGACAACGAATATCTATATGTTTCGACCGATCATGAAATATTGGATTTTCAGAGTTTGATGCAACTCTAATTATCGTAGTAAACCTTGATCGCTTCCATCCTTTTTTTGAATAGGCTCACAAGCAATTTCCTGAGCCATATGGCTTTGCACGTAGCTGTGCTGGCTGCCATATCTTCTGCTTTTGCTGAACTTAATGCTACTGATTTCTATTTCCTGCTGCACCAAGATATCATCCCTGATCCAACATTGAAGCAGTGCCCTGAGGTACTTTTTCGGTCTACTGAATTACCTGCCCAATCTGCATTGGTGAACCCATTCAAACTGATGTCCTCCCCTCTAGAGGACTTCAACCCATATTCGGTTGTTCCACGTACATACCTAAGTATGTGTCTTGCTGCTGCCCAATGCACTCTTTTTGGTTCCACCATGAACTGACTAAGAGTGTTGACAACGAAACAAATGTTTGGCCTAGTGTTGTCCAGATACATAAGCGACCCAATGAGCTGCCTGTACAAGGTGGGATCTACTTCTTTACCTTCTGATGCATCTATTTTCTTCCAGTTGGTGATCATTGGAGTAGCCATGGGTCGACAATCCTGCATTCTGAATCTCTTCAAAATTTCTGTAGCGTACCTTCCTTGTCCAAGGAAGATCTCCCCATTCTTCTGCCAAACTTCCAACCCCAGAAAGTAATGCAGCAATCCCAAGTCCTTCATGTCGAATTCGACTTCAAGATTCTTCTTGCAGTCCTAGATGAGCCTAAATGACCCAATTAGGAACAGGTCTTCTACATATAGTACTAGAATAAGTGGCTCATTCTCTACCAATAAATAGTAGAGATTGGGATCAACATCACTCTTGACAAATCCCAATTGCTGCAAGTAACTATCAATCCGACCATACCATGCTTTGGGTGCCTGCTTGAGCTCGTATAGGGCTTTCTTTAGCCTGCAAACATGAGATTTCTTCTCATGAGTTTCGAAGCCTTCAGGCTGTTCTATATACACCTCCTCTTCTATCGCTTCGTTCAAGAATGTTGTCTTGACATCCATCTGGGGAATCTCCCATCCCATTTGAGCTGCTAGGGATATAACAAATATGATAGAGGTGTATCGAGCAATTGGGGCGAAGGTCTCTTCATAGTCTATCCCTTCTTTCTGAGCATACCCCTTTGCTATGAACCTTGCCTTGTACTTCTCTATGCTGCCATCTGCAACATACTTGATCTTGTAGATCCATTGTGATCCTACAACTGATCTATTTTTTGGTCTAGGTACTACTTCCTAGACATCATTCGTCATGATGGAGTTGCACTCTTCCACCATGGCATCCACCCATACATGGTGTTGAACAACTTCTTGAAAGCTAGAGGGTTCTTCAACCTGAGCTACCAATGCTTGGTATCTCTTTGGTTGTCTATGCTGCCTCTTCTCGGATTTAGGAGCTCCAACAAACTCCTCTGCGGCCCTCAGTGTTTGCTGCACTTCTATGCTCGTTCTACCATTGGTGGTGGGAGGCTCAACCAACTCTTCCTCCTGATCTCGTTGTTCTGTTTGTTGAGAAGCATTTGTATTTCCTCCCTTTGGGGAGATACTGGTGCTGGTCATTGTACTCGACCCAGGTGTATATTCTCTTGCCTGTTCTTCTTGCTGCCCCTGTTGCTCTTGGACTAACGGAACATCTCCTGACTGATCTCCTGTAGGCATTTCACGAGATTTCCTGAAAGCTCTATCTTCCATGAACTTTGCATCCCGTTTTACTGCAATCTTCCCGCTACCAGGAATGTAGATTCTATATGCCTTTGAGGTCTCGCTGTATCCTACGAGATACCCCTTCTCTGCAGTCTGATCCAGTTTGCTACACTTCTCGTCTGAAATGTGGCAATAAGCCACGCTTTCGAATATCTTGAGATGACTGACTTCTGGCTTCTTCCTTGTGAACACTCCTTCGGGTGTTCTCTTCCCAATGCTTTATGAGGAGTTCTATTCTAGATATATACTGTTGTGTTGCAAGCTTCTGTCCATAGATACTTAGGTAGATCTTGATCATACAACATGGCTTTGGCTGCCCCAACAATAGTTCTATTCTTCCGTTCTGCCACTCCATTCTGGTCCGGATTATATGGAGCTGTCTACTCTCTTTTGATGCCCTCCTTTGCGCAGAAATCTGTGAAATCTTTGTTTATATATTCTCCACCATTATCTGAATGCAATACCTCTATCTTTTTCCTTGTCATATTTTCAACAAGAGCCTTAAACTCTTAGAAACGATCAAATACCTCATCCTTGGTCTTTGAGAAATAGATCCAGGTCTTTTTAGAGTGATCATAGATAAAAGTGACGAAGCATTCGCCACCACTAAGAGCCCTTGTGGACATAGGACAACATATATCTTAGTGTATTAATCCTAATACACACTCTGCTCTATTGTTACTTTTGGAAAAAGTTGCTTTAGCATACTTTCCTAGTACACATCCTTTGCACAAGTCATCATGTTCACTACTAAGGACTGGTACCCTTGTAATAGTCTCTCTGAGCATCCTTAATGCTCCATGGTGTAAGTGCCCCATTCTCTTGTGCCATAATTCATTTCGCTTATTCACACCATTATAGTTGCTGCCTATCAGTGCCATTGGCAATTCGAGTTGCAACATGTACAACTTGTTGCTTCACCCCAATTTGCTTTTTCTTCTTCCAGTTTGGATGCTTAACGTATACTTTCTTCGCGATGAACTATATATCATATCCCTTGTCCTGTCACTGGGACATTGAAATTAAATTCATTCCTAATCCTGGCACATGTAGAACATTGGTGGCTCGGATGTTGGTCCCTGCTTCTGTCTGAAAGGCTACGGTGCCTCTCCCTACTGGAGTACATTTTGTTCTGTTTCCCATAGTTATTTGGAAGTCCATTTGTTCTTCTTGATAGCTCAAGAAATGTTCTCGTACTCCAGTCATATGAGTTGAAGCCTCACTATCAATGTACCAAACATCTGCTGATGCTGAATTAGCTAGGCATGCGAATTCTTCATCTAATCTGGTAGATAAATCTGAAACACTTTGAGTATCCATATTGTGCCAATTTCCGACGCTAACCTATCCCAACAAGTGCTGTAGGAAAAACTGCGTCCCACCTGAGATAATCCTCCTTACTGAATCTTCTGTTGCGCTGTCCCTTCTACCACTGATAAATTTCTATTGGAAAAGACTTACCTCTCTGTCGGCTCACTCAAAGAGAGTTTTCCCACGAAATCCAATCTCCTTGTTTTGAACTGCGCAATCCTCTGGGAGATTCGAATTTCTGCGCCTGTAGGAATTTCGAATTCCCTTCTCTTCTCAATGCTAGATCCTTCAACTTCTCTCTTCTACTTACCTATTGCTCTGATACTGTGTCAAAATTTCTAAAAATAGAAATCCTCCTGCAATGATTAATATTATTTCTTCTACTTATTACCTCAAAAATAAGTTATCTACTGTATTCTTATGATAAATATCGAAATATATTCTACTGTAGCCTTCACAATTAAAACATTGCAGAAAGTAAATGTAAGTAAAAGCTGGCACAAATACAATCACAATGACAGTTATTTTTGGACAATTGTCCCCGGAAAAACCCAATGCGGGAAAACCGGTGCAATAGATGAGGGTTTTATTATTCTTCAGCAAAAATATTCATGTACAAATTACACCCAGTATTATAGAACACGACTTTTTGAGAAAATTTTACAGACGTTCTTGAACAAGTATTTGACCCGAGAGAGAAGTTCCTCCACCCTCTGCGTCTCTCTGGCTTGCCCAACATCACTTTCTCTGGCCCCTGGATTGCCCTACGCAATGCCTGCATCACCCAAGCCAGCGCTGCCTCTCCTAGCGTCAATTTGCCTAGCACTATCCCTTCTACTGCTTTGTGTCTTCGTCCCTGTCTCTCTCACTAATGCTGGACCCTCTCTATCTCTCCTGCACCTGCAACTCTCCCTCCGAATCGATTTTCTCTTGCAGAACTTTGACCAGTGAGAAAATCGATTTTAGTCGGGCAACTGAGTATCTGCCTGGTGTATTTTTCAAATGACCCTCAAGCCCCTTCTTATATCTTCCTGTTGGATAACCAACGACCTAGATTAACTCCTAATCAAAGGCTCAGATTGTTTTGGCTTGATCTTTGCCTTTATCTAGAAGATTCATCCACAATTAGATTAATACCCATTAATTTTTTAATTTTCCTAAGTTTAGACTTAGGAACCTCATTAAAAATATTAATTATTTTAATATAATCGTCTCTAGGTGGAATTTCCCAAAACAGTTTCTGGGTTCTTTGGAATGCATGTGCCCAAGCCTCCTTGCAAAATTTGAGGCTTATGGATATGCATGTTCTCCAGGCAGGGCCTACTCCATTGTTCTGTGATAATCAGGGAGTGCTCAAACTTGCCAAGAATCTAGTCTTCCATGAACAAACAAAGCATGTGGAAGCCCATTGTCACTACATTCGACAGCTTGTTGAAGACGGATCCGTTCAGTAGCTATATCTTCGCGCAACGGAGCAGCCAACAGACATCTTCACCAAGTCCCTTGGTCCTGATAAGTTTGTAAAATTCAAAGGGTCTATAGGTGTTGTAAATAGATTGAACATTAAGGGAGGGTATTAGAATAATGCTATTTTAGTGTTTAATGCTCATTCGGATAAGATCGTCTGTGATATTATTAGCAGTTTCTTAGAAGAAACTTGCTGTTTCTATTTCTTAGTAGAAACTTGCTGTTTCTATTTCTGTAAATACATCTGTATTATTTATTGAGCTTCATTGCTCATTGTAAATCAATTCAATTCATTCATTGATTACCCCAAAATGCCTCCGATCCCCCCTTCCTATCTATGACCTCTTCCTTCTCCTTATATCCCAAAATTTCATCGGCCTTCCAAATTAAAATATGGTTTTCCTCACCTGCAGTCAGTCACTTGACATCTTAAAGAGTTTGGACTCTGGAGAGGTGGTCACCTAAATAGTGTCATATGGGATAGTTGTAAGTTTATTTTATTTATGAGGCAACGAAGTCTTAAGTCTTTTATATTTTATATTTATTTATTTAAAAACTTTACTTCGATTTGATTTATTGGCTTATATTCTAATTAAAGTTTGTTACTTTATATCTTGTGAATTTATTTTATAAATCCTTTTTTTTAAACAATTAATTTTTGAGGTTGTTTGTTTTTTATTTAATAAAATGATATTGTCATATGTCCTATGAACATATTTGTTTAGTTCCTTTTTTAAAAGTTGATATAATATATATCATATTTCTTTTTAGTTAATACATAATTTCTCCTAGTTAATACATATATATAATTCTCTTTTATTTGCATAAGCCATTGTATTTACTTTTCTTTGAAAAATATACAATTTATATTATGATGGTGGTATATATAACAAGTACCTCACATTATATATATTGTATTCTGGTGAGTTAGGTATTTACTCAGTACTTCAATAATTAATTCATTACCCTATACTTGGCCTTTTCATAATTAGTTAATACGTATACTAGTGCAGTGCATGCGATACATGCATATGTAGCTATCATATGCATGCCTTGTATGCATGCTAATATTCTTGTGCTCCCTATATTAGAAGTGGGTCATTACATTATATAATATCTTTTGTCCAGCCATACGAAGAAGTTTGAGGAGTAGATTGAACAATCTAAGGAGCAATTTATTCTCTATGGAAGGAGCTGAGATATTTGTGATTATTTCTTGTGGAAAGGGCCGAAATGTTCTGTGGAAAATCTCTGTTAAAGGGCTGAGTTCCCTGTGAGAAGGGGCTGAATTCCTGTGGTTTATCTCCGTGTACAAGACCGAGATTCCTGTGGTTCATCTCTGTGGACAGGGCCGAGTTTTCTAAGAAGTAAAGTTTGTAATCTAGCCTTAATTTTGTGTGGAGCAAACCCTGTGAACTAGCCCAAATTTTTGTGAAGTAGAGTTTGTGATCAAGCCAGAGGTTTCAGTGGAAATAAGTATGTGATCAAGAGAGAACTCTGTCATCAAATCTGAACCTTCATGTCAAGAGAAGCTGGCCGAAACTCAGCCCTACTACAAACCATGACCGAGCTGCTCACTGAGGATTTTGTGGAAAAAGTGAAGGATGTCTGACTTGGCATCATTGTGGTTATCTTGCTAGTTAGTGTGACCTTGACCTTGACATTGATGTATCTCCTGCTGAATTGAATATTTCTCTAAGAAGAAGGTTGTTGGCTTTCCCCCAAGCAGGTTTTCCCAGGGTAAACATTGTGTCTCTCTTGTGCATTGTGTTCTCTACTGCTCCATTGTTTTTATGGTTGAATTTTTGAATGTGTAATTACTTAATGATACATTGAAGTGCTAAATAAACATCTACATCATTGGAGATAATTATCAATTTTCATAAATAAAGTGCTTGTATAACTTGCACTCGAAAAATCAACACCATTTAGGGTGAGGGAACAAGATCACAGTGAAAACCCCTCCTCCTTTTAGGTCACCCCATAATCTATATCAAAACCTAAATACAAACAACCATAAGCATCTGGTTGCAAAATGAATAAAATACCTTTTTATTGTAAGCGCACCTTCGTCCATATGCTCTTGTTGGATGGTTGAGAAGGTATATGACTGATGCAGGTGGTGGAGATAAAATGGCATGTCATAAGCTAGTGGTGGCTGTCAGGGGCTGCATGGTTGGCCAACTAGATGTGCAGAATGGGAATTTTTTTTTCTCCTATGGGGTCACCCACTTTGGTGGGAAACACTTGCTAAAAAATTTTTAGTGATCAACGAAGCAAAACAAGTATATGAAGAAGGCATAATACCAAAAATGAATTAGCGAAACCCAACAAGTATGATAAAGAAAAATCATGCTCAAATGACTCCTATCAATATCCAAAAGACAAGATTGGATACTTTAATCGATTTGTGTATCAACTTTGCTCAGAACTAGGACATATTCAAGCTACATTTCAAAGAATATCAATTTGGCACAATTGTTCTCAAAAGGTTGCTACCACACAATCCACCTGAGATGAATTGGGTGTCAGACCATTTCAGCTCTTCAATATCATATGTCTTCAGTCTTCAACCACAAGAAGAAATATGACAAATGTGTTGGTCTTGATGGTGAATGTACCTTTCCTTAAAAATTGCTTTAAAGCATCTTGAGGGGGAATGTAACGTAACTTAATATAGAATACAACATCAAATAACGTATATTTATAATATAATAATAATGAGTGACATATCCTAACTAAAGGATTGGCATATAAAGGGACATTGGGTTACAACCATTATGACTAGTCAGTGTTAAGTATGCCATCACTATCATCTATCTATTCATTATTGAATACTATATAATTTGTCCTCACTTTCCTTTCTGTATTCGGAACATGAAATTCTATCACTGCTTTATGTTTATCTCAGTGACAACATTATAGCATGATATGGCTTTTATTCTATTTGTTTTTGCACAGAGTTCATCATGAATGTGACAGTAATAGGCGTGAGTAGGCATTCAAAAGTGGCTTATTGTAATGAAGTATAGAACAAAAATGAAATTCCTGAGGAGTTGCACTGCACTTGCACAATGGTTTCTACTGAATTGTATCTTCTTCAGTCCCATTGACCTAATTTTGTGGTCATTTGTTGGACATTAATAAAATTATCTTATCTTAAGGCATCTTATGGTGTATAGTAGTGATAAAGGACATTGTAAATCTATTGGCAACAAGGGTTAAGGAATCAAATCAATGACTTCAAGAACAATTTTTTGCTTGAATAGTTAAAATTTTCTTCTTTCAAAATCTTTTAATGGACATATTAAAGGAATACAAGAACTTGTTTCCTTCTGAATGTGAAGACGAGAAAAACAAAGATACAAAAGGGGCAACCCATAAAATTGAATGGTGTTGAAGCTGCAGAGATATAATCTCTTCATAATAACTTGAATGTTTTATGTCTTGAGTTTCTTTTAGACAAGCCACGGTGAATATTTTTGAGTCTCTCTCTTCTCCATTGAATTGAATAAAGTGAGAGACTTGTAGAATAAACTGTCAATTAGCCCAAGAGACTTGGGAAGTTGAATGACTCCAGGGAGTTTAATTATGACACCTTCACCAGTTTTAATCACCTTTGACTTGGCCAATTATGTGATCTTTATTAATAATGTATGGGGCAATGTGGAGTGCCTAGATGTGCCATTACCTATTGCATCATCGTTCTGCAGAGCATGGATCTATCTTAATGTTACATAGAAGATGATAAACGTCAATTTTTTATGATGAAGTATGCAATTTGACTTCAAGAATCCTGCCTAGTGTCTTAAAGAAATATTTGCTGCTCTTGCTTATCTACTCTTTCGCCATTTGATTGTTTGAGTATTGTTATTTCTGAAAAATTGATGAAGTGATAAATGCTTTTCCTTGTGTGCAGGTATAAATCTGTGGACTTGAATCAAGTGCAGGGTCTACAAGAGGTTGAAGCTGACTTTTATTCCTACTTTGGAGGCGAGTGGCATAAAAATAAAATCTGGACAGGGTAATCCATCAATGATGCATTTCAGTAACAAGATTGGATCAATTATATAGTATTTTCACAGGGTTGCATACTTGCATTTCCTTTTCTCTAGAACAGTGGCCATCTCTTTACACTTTCTCCTCCCTGCTCAAGAATGTAAAGGAGAGGGAAATGGACGAGGAAAATTCATAGTAACAAAAGAAATAGATGCTAAAATTATTTGTAATTGTTTTTTATTCCTTCAATTGTATATTTTGTTTTCCAACATAGCTATTTATTGTATCTGTAGGATCATTTATGGCATTGCAGTGACATTCATTGAACCTTTTCATCCGAGTGGATTTTTTGACCGGGACCTTCTTTATGGATATGGGGATGACTTTGAAAGGTGAGCAAGTTTACTTTCTTTGTATGACATTGGAATTTTCTCTGCAATATTTGTCCAAAATAGAAACTTTTGTGGCTGCTCACATGTCATGCCAATGCAATATTGATATGCAATAAATGGATTTGTTGGCGGCATTGCATACATTTTGGATCTAATTAAAACAATATGTCTTCAATAATTAAGAGTGAAATATCCTATGTGATAATATAATAATGAGATAAGATCAAAACATTCTCTAGGGTGGAAAATAGGTACCATAGTATAGGAAACCTGTACAATGAAACACAAAGGAATGAATTTATAAGTTGAACTATCTACTTAGCTTTCTGCTTAATAGCTAAAAATAGGCCCTAGTGTTCAAATATCTAATATATGATCTTACAACAAATAGTATGCCAAAGTTGTACATCTTCAAAATCTTGAAGCGATGTTGTTCCTATGTTTTGAAAGTTTCAAACTGAATTGGACCCATCTAAATACTCTTGTTGCTTATCGTGATACTTGATCATTGCAATACTTATTTTAAATTGGTTTCCACTAACTTCGATGTGGTTGGGCAATTCCCTTCCACTGAAATGCTCATATTCCCTAGAGAAAGCTCAATGATTAATGGCATTTTATCATGAAGCTGATCAAGGCATATGCTTAGAATATTTCCCATGAATATATTCAGAAATATTATGATCAATTGAGATGTAACGCATGTATGGTGTATTGCTACTTCCTTCTTCTAGTTTTAAGCCTTATAATTTGTCTTTGGTATGTGGTACCTTTAACCAACTCCTTTTAAATTTAATTTAATTTTTATTTTTTGTTTGAAGTGCTTCGAGGAACATGCCTCAAGGGGCTGCCTGCAGCACTGCATAGCATGTACTTCCTTTGGCTTAGATGCCAGGTTCAAGGGGTATATAATCTGCCAAATTCACAGGGGGCTTGTGCCTGTCTTCACCACATTTTAACATGCCATTCAGGTGGGCTAGATTACAGCATTAGAACCCTGGTGGCCTGCTCAACACTATCAATCTCTCCAGTGAATCAGTGTCCTGTTGGCTCTCCTTTTTAACTTTTGATAGAGGGTGGAACCAAAAATTATTAACTGGTTAGGATAAATGGGATACTTAAATGGCTTGAGTTTAATCTTTTATACTAATAATCTCACCTGTAAATGACTAGTTTATGCTGTATGCTCTACTGTCAGTCAAGTGCTTGAATTTAGCAATGGCTCTAACCTTGAATCATTTTTCCATTTCAAAATTTTAGTAAATAGGATTAGAAATCATGGAGTTAGTGGCTTATATCCATGGTACTATTGATTTGAGAGAGAAGATTAGGTGTCCATCATTCAGTTGCGGAACTCTGGCATTACTGAAACCATGAAATTTAAGTTGTATTGGAAATGTCTGGGTTTTTTCTGAGAATCCTTTTCTGATTTTGGATGCACATTGACAATTCAGGTTTACATATTTTTCCCGTGCGTCATTAGATTATCTTTTGAAGTCTGGAAAGCAGCCCGATATCCTACATCTACACAATTGGCAAACTGCTGCTGTGGCACCATTGTTTTGGGATATATTTGTCAATCAGGTGCATAATGCATATCTTGGTTCTTTGTTTCATGCGATTCTCCTTATGATTTTCATTCTTGAACTTCAAATTTTAATTAAGGCACAGTATTTGGTTCTTCTGTCTTTCTCTGCTTTGGCTAAAGGTACTCTTAAATTTCATTGTAATTATGAAACAAAGATGTTAAATTGCACAATTGTAGCTATTTGAAAGTGCAAGTATGGATTCATAAAACACAGTTTCTTGAATTCAGTCATATTTATAAAAAAATTGAAAGACAGGCAATGAATTTTGAATAAATAATGTGTGGAAGATGGCATTAAATAACTGGGAATCTCCAGGCATGCATGCTGTTTCCAGAACATTAAAAGCAAATCCTGTTTGAGAAGTGTGGAAGTTCAATTTATTTCCGAAAACATGAATTTTTTGATAACACAGTGAGTTTAGTTTGGTTGATGATTTTTCGTGGTTGTGTTGGGATTTGTCAGCCCAATGTGTATAGGTGCCTTAAGGTTGGAACTGGCCATTCCATTGATAAGAAGGAAAAGTTTAAATTTGTAATATAGGTGAAATCAGAGAATATTTTGATTTCTCCCCCAAAGACAAGATAAAAAGTTGTTTTGGTTTAAAGCAAAGAAACTTATAGTGAACAAAATTGATAGTCGATGTTTTGAGAGCAGGGGAATTTTAGAGAGATATTTTAGAGACATTTCAGCTTGTAATGCGTACCAAAAGTAGAAGATGGAGTCTAACATTGACTCATTGACCCCAAATTGGCAAATTCTGATCACGTTTTGGGCATAGGACCCACAAAAAATGCAAGATTTTGAAATTAGGCTGCCATGAGAAGCTTACTAGGTCTAATAAACCAAGAAAATAGTCTGATTAAAATTAAAGATACTTCATGTGTCTATGTTGTTCTTCTCAAGAATAAGAAAGCATCATGGTTGGTTACTGAAATGATTCAGTGGATGGGAGTGAACACATATGCAGTCTTTCAATCAATTCTTTGATGTATGTTTAGGGGAAATACAAGAAACACTTTTGGTTGGGGGTAAAACTAAAACCCTTCTTTCCTTTTGAGGAGTGTTAGAAACGTAAGAAGGAACTTAGCTTTGCAACTCCTGCACTTGGGCCAAATGATGGTCTCGTTCAACTAGGGGGCATGTTAGGGGGAGCTGGCCCAACATCTCCGTTGGCTGCTAGAATTGTAATGGTACATTTTGGTCTTCATTGGGTACACTTTGTAATACAGTCAGGTCCCATGACCTCATTTTCCTCACAGAGATGCATGCTAGCCCCATGTGGATGCCGTCGCTGATCCATGAGTACCATTGGGCATAGTCATGTTGACAATAGACTAGATTAATAGTGTTAAAGGGTTCGGGTGGTGCGGGCTTGCCTATCTTATATGATACTCCGTCCAGAGTAGGGTTAGTACGGTGTTAGTAGATGAGCATACGTCATTTTTGTTGATCGGATTCTAGTGGAACAACCCCCTTCTCTAGGACAACTACATTATAGTTTGCTACTCCCCCTAGCCTCATCGCACTTTGCACTACATAAGGAGTTCGAGGGAGACCCTTTCCTTGATCCCTATATAGACATCTCCCACCATATTTTTGGGGACATCATTTTTCTCGGTTAATTCAATGCACACGCTAGGGACCTACAGATACCCCTTCATGATAGAGCTAAGGATATAGTTTTCCTCTAGGAGCTAGAGCTAGAGTTTGTGGGTCTTCATAGGAGTTCGTAGGATGGGAATGGACCCCTCATAGGTTATGGGAGACACCTCTTGCAGTTGGTTGAATCCCATGGCTTATTTATCTTGATCGAGCTTCGTTATTTTCTAGGTTGAAGAGCTTTTACTTGCTTCGCCCCACACTGGTTCTTGGGGGGGGGGGGGGCGCTCGTGCAGTGCCCTCTTTCCTCGATCCCATACTATCCTACTTGACCTTGATCCCTAGACCATATTCTTCCACACCACCCCCCTTTATGATATTCCTGGACAACCTGCCACTCATGTCTCCTCTACCCCTGTGTTGGCCACCTTTTCTTTGAGCGGGACATTGGGAGAGCAACTAGAGCTATGTGTACTTGTTACCGCTCAAACTAGCAGGGGACCTAAGGGGATCCCTAAAGGGCAAATGCTAGCCAAGGGCAACCAATGGAGACTTAGCCCACTATCACCTCAACTAAGGCTCCCTTCTATTTACGGACTTT
>APFE031028281.1:91483-117563 GCA_000404065.3 Pinus taeda | reverse complement strand
ATTAAGAACGGTGTGAAATTGAAATAATTATTAAATGGTGATTTAACAATTATACCAATAATGGAAATAACGAATAATAAATAAATAATGATTTATTTAATTATTCCTAAGGGATTTAGTGAAATGTGACAAGGAATGCCCATGGGGCTTTGGATTGACGGTGAATGGGTGCGCTGTTAAGACACTCCTTGCGATAGGTCACCGGTTCAAATCCCTTGTGGGTACTTAGGTTAGTCTTAACGTAGAAAAAAAAAGAAATGTGACAAGGAATAATTATTAAACAATAATTTAGTAATTATTCCTAGAGGAAATTAAATAAAAATGATTTATCTAATTATTCTCGTGGGTTTTTTTTTTTAATCAAAAAATCATTTAATAAAAGTGGTTTACTAAATTATTTTCCATAGTGAAAGTGATTTTACTATGGTAAAATTAATCCTAAATGGTGTATTTTGATCCACCTAGTTAAAAATGGCTAGGTGATCAATTTTTAGTGATAATAGATTCCCCCCTAATGTAAGGGTGTTAGGAGCAAATTGTATGGCTGAAATACGTTGTAGGTTACACCTCGACGAGACACCAAAGGGGAGTAAACGAGAGAGAGAGAGAGAGAGAGAGAGAGAGAGAGAGAGAGAGAGAGAAGTGAATCAATGTAAGGACAGACAAATAATGGAGGGGGCGAGACCTACTAAATTGATAGAAGTCTCCTTTTATGTGGGATTACATGATCTTAAATGAGGCAACAGAGGCATACCCATACCCATCTAGATAATGTCATACAAAGAATAATGATGAGCCCAACAATGTGGGACTGAGCTACAAAGTAAATGATACGTGATACACTGGTAGCATTGGGTCAGAAAATAATACAATGGATCCCATATATATAAAGTGCTTGGAAAAACATAGGCTAAGACTAAATATAACAACATCTTAGTACATGAGACATAATGTCCCTAAAGCTGGCATGGTGAGGGGGGATCACAACCAAATAATCCCTACTAAATAGGAAAGGGCTCTAAAGATCTGAATAGATCATCTGAAGGATACATGTGTGATGTGGGGTCACAAGCAGCAGAAATCGAACCCATAACATCTACGGAATTTCTTTTGAGGCTAGATCAACATCCATGGTCATTCGGGCATGTGTGGGGATACCTTAAGGGACAACCCCTCATGAGGTCTGGAACATCTCACCCACACCCGGGAATCAGTGGGACAATCTCCTGGATCACCGAACCATCAAGTGTACAAATCTCAATCGTGTGATAAGGAGTTGGTGTTAAACACATGAGAAACAACGAAATCAAAGGGCAATAATGATTCCCTTTTCTTAATCTGAGGCACTGAACAAAGATGGAAGTTGGAACCAATTTACACTACCCTCTAAGCCACTCTTCTAAAATAAATGTTTTGAGGTTGACAGAAGAGGGCCCGCCATAGTTAAGGAAATAAGGAATCCTTAACAAAGGTACAAGGAATCATAGTAGAGTGACTGATTGACTGGCACCAGGGAGGATGATAGAAGGAAACAAGATGAGCGACTAACTGACGAATTCCCTTGTTAGAGCATGATATGTATGGTTCACCTCGAAGTGACTGAATTGATTCCAGAGGGGATGATCAATGACGCAAATGGGGGTTTGGAAAAGACGAAGCAGTGGAGATAGAGGCCAAATATGGATATAATGGGGTGGATACGACAAAAATATGTATGGATCATTGTAACTGGGCTCAAAGGGACTCAGAAAAAACTCCATAGATACAAGGGTGACTCATCTTGGATGATCTGAACAAGGGTGACTCAATGATGTTGTCACATAGCGAAGCCCCAAAGGGGACCATGAAAACATGAGTAAATAATGGTCACTCATGATGAAAGTTGACACGTAATTAAACTTGTGCAAAGGTAAAGTGGTAATAGAGTATGGGTGGTTCAAGTGAAGAAATTAGATTTTAATTGGCGAAAAAGTGAGACTTCATGGAAAAAATGGCTTCCTCGTGAAGTTTCAAATTACTAAAAACAAAGGGAGACCCATTATAAAACTCGGTGGGATTTCCAACGGTGCTGACAGTTTGTCAAAAGGAGCTATGGTTTGGTCACCATGGGAAATGGAAAATGAAATTGCATTTTTTACCCCAAATCCAATTCATTTGCATAGTGAACAATGGAGAATTTGGAGAGGAGGAGAAGGCCCTAAATATTGTGGAGATCATAGCGGACAAACTGACCGTGACAATCAGGATCGACAAATTTCAAGTAGGTGGTCATACTTGTCTATAGATGGCCATAATACTTCTTGGAAGAATGGTTCCTTGTGAAGAATTAAGGAAATAAAATATCACGGGAATGAACTACTAGAGGAGGTCTAGAATCATCCCCACCCACCAAGTAAAACTTGGGGACTAGATGGTAAATGTGGCATACATAGAGTATAATCTTTTAAAATATGGAATCAATCATCTACAATATGAAATGCGTATATGTCTCATCGGAGAGGTTGGTAGGACAAATCATCCAAGGAATGGAAGGATAATAGACCATACCTAGATCATTGGACTCTAAGCTAACACTTATGTTGATGAAATGAGAATGCGGCAAGAGGCCGTCATGCTCGCAAGCATGGGACACTATTGGAATGTTGGTGGGACCTGTCTCTTAAACATATTGTATACCATCCAGTCTAAATATATAAGAATTCAAGATTGTTCTAAGGGGATGAGTAGACCTTGTTTTTCCGAACAAATCTTGGGACTAAGATAAATTATTTAAGAACAACATATTTTCCTCACAATATCATATTATCAGTATTAGATTCAAACATTTACACAATATAAGAGGAGATAAATATATACAAGAAAATTATTCCAAACCTGTTTTACTTATTTGTTTTCTAATTTCTCAGCCTACCACGAAAGTCATAGGGGAAAATAAAATGCTCCACCCAACCAATGAGAACCAATATCCTCTATGAGCACTCCCCCCAAATCTAGTTTCACTTCCAAAGAATTTTTTCTTGACAAACACCACACCAGGTGCACCAAGGAATTATCTAAGGACACCACGTCCAGCCTAGGGTTTCACTGATCACACAGGGTTCAATTTGGAATTCCATTGTCCAACAAGTGCAATAACTCCCTTTTTTGGCAGTGCCATGCCTCCCTAAACATCATCCTATCTGAGGCTATCAATCTTACAAATTTGTTTTCCTCTCTTGGCCGCCCTCCAACCAGGCGCTAATTTCACAAGGTTTCCTTGAGATTTTTCCCATGCACCCTCTTCGCCCCCTTTTCCTTAACTAAGATTATTTATCTCTAGAGAGAGGGAAAAATGTCTTCCAACTGTCTATTATATGAAACTCTCCTTTAACATCTTTCCCCACCATAATTTTCATCGATTACCATATATAATATTTATTAATGAAATTTGGAAAAATAAATAGTTATGTTTATCACTTATTCATACCAGGACTTTAGCATGGCCCATAGTCTGCCAAGTAACTTCAACAAAAGTAAATTAGAATATCTAAAATTTACTGGGACGTCTTACACCTTTCATGTTGGAAAAATATACACACCTTTAAAGCAAAGAAAAACCTAAAATATAAGGAAATGTAGGTGACCTTTTGGGTTTCTAGAATTGTCAAGTTTTTTCATAATGCAAGTTAAAACGAAACTGTAAATTGACCCTATAATAATTTTTACAGGTTTGACGAGATTTGAGCTCAATGCTTAATATGAACAAATTTCAGGTAAAACTCAACAATTATTTAACAAATTTCTTGAAAAGCAGTTCGCATGATTTGACAAGATGGATCATAATTTTGAGAAAGTAACATGATCTAACCTCGAAATCTTTCAGTTGTTGAAACGCTAGTATTGGAGGTATTAATTTGAGATACTTTCTAGGGTGATCCAAAAGATACTTGAGCTACATTTGAAGGCTAAACCTGCCAATTATTATACTATTGTTGTGTGAATGAGTGAGTATTTCCAGTTTCTTCACAAAAATAACTAGATCCTCCTCTATGGTCATTTTGTGATGTCTCTCCTTTAGTATGTGTGATAAGCCAAGGCTTCAATGCAACAGGCTGGAAATTTAGATCATACCACTCATAGAAATATTCTCTAGGAAACAGTGTCCAATCCTTTGGATCAGATACAGTGATATGATTAGGTGAATGGTTGCGATTAAGAGATTCGTCAGGCCTCCTGCAAAAGAATTTTTACTAATCTAAAGATTGAAATATTTTTATAAAGATATTCAAATTTAGAGTTTAAAGTAATGAAAATTCCAATTAAACATATGAAAGGTCTTGGCTACAATCCAAATGATTACATGTTTCATTTCAGAGCATCTTGAACAAAAGCGTAGTTATGGCTAGCGGAGTTGAAAAGGGAAGAAATTGTCCATGGTTGCAATCATAAAGGAAAATTATCTTTGAAATATTTTACTTTATTTAAGCCACTTTTAAAATAAAAATTTAAAACACCATTAAATATCTGAAAGGAAAACCACAACTTTCCAAGGTTCATCTCATAAAATTTCACAAATTAAAGAAGCTAAATATAAATACCTTTGGCCACAAATTAAAGAAGTTAAATCTAAACATATTTGGACACAAAAGCAAGAAGTTAGATATAAAAGAATTTCTCCACAAATTCAAGAAGTAAAATCTAAATATTTGTGGCTAGAAATTCAAGAGTTGTAAACATCTTTGGCATCAATTCCCTCTTGATGTCTCAAAAGATAAAATCTTTGTGGTCCGATTCTCATATTACAAATTATATAATCAAAATTTCACTTGTTTTGATAAGATTGGACTAGACTCTTGCCCCCCTTTATGAGTTTTATTTTTATTTTTTTTATTTATTATTTATTTTTTATTTTTATAGCTCAAATGCTACTGCCTTGGATGGTTTTTTTAAAGAAAAACAAAATGCAAAGTGTCTCTTGCAGACAAGGACCAATCTTTTCATGAAAACACACTTTGTTGTGTTCATGTAGCTATAAATAAGCTAAGTTAATCCTGTTCTTTACATATATTTAGCTTACTTTACTTGTTGTTTCAAGTGAGGATAAAATATGGATATTTTTCTATTTTCAGTTGCAAACATGTATGTCACAGACTATCGAGTGCCTCTCTCCATCGATACCTTCATTCAAGATCAAGGGAGAGACTTCAGAAAAAGGATTTTAAAATCAAAGGGGATGATCATGCATGCATTTAACACCATGGTAGTGCATATCCAAAAACTTGTCTCGATCACAATCGAATGCCCAGTATATAGCCACCTCAAGGTTTTAATCTGCTTTTAACTGATGGTTTTACCACCTTTTTCCCACGCAATGAGGTTCCTAAGCACTTCTCTTTGCCTATTTTAGATATTAGGACGTCAATTATCAAAGTTCGAAACTCCTAACATCAAGGAGGGTGCAATCTACTTCTATATAACTATCCATTAATTTATTTAATTTTGTAGGCTAACATAGAAAATTTATATTACTTAAACTAAACTAGACTACAAAATAGGAGCTAGTTTGCGAGATTGGAAACTAGACTAAATACATAAATAAATTGTCTTAATGCCACTTCTGTCCAAAAAAACCATTAAATTCTTATGTTTTTGGTACTTCTTAAAAGACTCAAAAAATTGATTCTGACTACTATTCCTTAGATTTTTGCCTATTTGACATTCTTGAAGACTATGATATATAGATTTTTCTATTACAAAATGATCACTAGCTTGCACATGTAAACTAAGATCTAAATATGTTATAAACACATCCATTAACACAGTAAACCGAATTGGGACAACCCCATTCTTGAACCTCATTTCTCCATAGAAGGAGTCAATAATGGAACCTCCATTGGAGCCCCCTTAGGAACCATCAAATGATCTGCCATAGGAGTCACCACTGGAATGTCACCTGAGCTTCCAAACACCCAAGATTTATACCTTCGTAAGCGGGTAGGTTTGCCTTTTGCATCTCCTAAAGATATGTCAATATTATGAATATACTTCACGATTATGGTGAACATAGTGTTTAGGTCACTTCGACCATCTTGCAATTTCTCAATGTTCATCAGCCACTTTACGACCAATTCAATGCCTCCTAGCCTTTGGTTTATGGCCCTTAATTGATTCAAGATATCCACATAACCATTGGCCCTTTCCTCTGATGCTTCTGCTTGCAACTTGTCGAATAGGGTCTTTACATGCCATGTAGTTTCCGAGTGTTATGGTATAGGGTCACTCGAATGCGGGTTTAACATGTGTCAATAATCCAATCCACTTCCTCCTCAATTTGGTTGTATATGGTAGCCCTTCATTGTTGGTGAACTTCTTCCTCCCAAATCTCCACCACTTCTTTTCCTTTCTACATAACTGTTTCTTGATAGGCTCCGGCTTCTACCCTCAACGCCATCTCCATGGATGAATGCTTACTACAGTTTGCCCCTTTTCCATCTACCTGGGGTCTCCCTCTCAGCCTACCCACAATGTATTGAACCTTCCACATTCTCCACTCAACAACCTTTCCAAAATTCATTACTTCTTCTAATAAGACATTGTAATACCACAACCTCTCAATTTCCAAGCTCAAATAGCATGTGAAATCCACCAGGACCAAATTTAAAGTTGATTTCACCAGACTTTTTCACCTTATTATATTTCTGATACCTTCCTTTGTCATATTCACTACCTTTTATTTGTCGATGGTGTGACTGTCACTTTGTGCTATACTGATCCATATCTTCATGTCATTCACCTAGCTTAGCGATTTGTATAGGATAATAATCACCATAAGTCACCCCTCATACATATCCTCTGTTGTAATCATACCTTCCCACTTCTCAGTCACCTCCTTATTAATGAAGAACCAGATTTCATGACAAACCTTGATGGAGGGAATCATAACTTCACCACCTTCAGCTACCACATTTCCCATGCAATAATCCCACATGCCAAATTTCCGAGCTCGATATAAACTTCCTCTCACTTCCATGATCGAAACTTAATCAATTGTATGAATAGGTGGGCCTCTACCAGATCTAGAGCCCACCTCTATGTTTTCCTTGTAACTGGTTGTTGAGAAGTTACGTATTACCAATAAATGACATTCTTGCATGAGTTGTCCCTCCTGGAGATCTATCCAAGTGACGTCAATGAACAATTGTGCGTGGAATACCCCTTGATTTGCTAACCTGTCAGCCAATGCATTTGCTAACCTTCGAACTGAGCTAAATTTAATTGTTATCAAGGTACCTAGATGGTGTTGTATGTGTTGGATTAATTTCACTAGACACTAGTTCCTCATTACCTTCTTTACCTATGTGCCACATTGTAACCTCCTAGCCATTTGGATGGCTATCGATGAGTCCCCTTCTATAGTCGCATTAACAATTCTCTCACAAACTATAATTTTCAACCCTTGCTCCAGGGCATGGAATTCAGTTTCATTATTGGAGGCATGTCCCAAATTTATGAAGAAAAATCTATGAGTTTTCCCTATACAATCCCTTATAACTCCTCTTGCTCCCGTGTTACCAAGCTCTCATTTAGAAGCCCTGCAAAGTTTATCTTAACAAAACCTTGAGGGGGAGGTAGCCAAATCGAATATCCCATTTAAATTTGGAGTTCTCTGGTCTGGGACACTTTCATACCAAGGTAATACAATTCTAATAGTTTTAAGACTCTTGCCTCCTAAGGAGAAGGCAAATCCTTTGATGTTTTGGGCCCTTTACTTATTATCGCTTCTTTTAACTGTCATTGAAATTTTGCTACCAAATATCCTAGAGGGAGATTCTCATTTTGGAAGATTCATTGGTTAGTTTCCTTCCATAATGACTACAGGGTGAAGTCTGGAACTAGGCACTAGGTGAGGTTTACAACTTCATTTTTTGTGTAATTCCCTCATCATTTCCTAATAGTTTCTTGTATATTGTCCATGATTCTATCTGTTTTCCTGAAAATATAGGTCATCCAATCTCATATTTAAAACGTATATTTGCAAGTATTTAACTGATGATTTAGGTTTTCCTCCTCGTTTTAACAGAGACAACACTATGAGGCAATAATATAGCCTCTCTCAATGAGACTATCCCATGTGAGGACTTTCTGGTGCAACACTAGCCACATGAAGATTTTAATTTTTGGCCAATGGGTAACTAGCCATAATTTCTTCCATGCTAGATCATATGCCTCACCTTGGGAACTGTTAAGATATTTTTTTGCTTCTTTAATATTTAATTCTCCTCCTTTTTTTCCCCACCTTAGTTGATCTTGCTATTTTTTACAGAGGATTATTCTCGTACTTAATTCCTCCGTTAGACCCTAGTCCACTAGCTCATTCTAATTTATCTCTCAAAAGAGGCTAATGTTCCACTTTCACCATTTATTTCCCTCCAATCCCTGTTCCCAGAACTGCTGCACTTCTTTATGGCCCTAACTCATAGTGGATAATTGGATGGGGTGCCACTCCTCCTTACATAACATGTTTTTTGTTTCCATGCATCATCCCAAAATAGAGTTGACCTTCCATTTCTGATCTCCCAAAAGAAACATTTTTTTATTGTTTCCCTATTTCCCTAGGCAAAGTTCCATATCATTGAGCCTTGAATTGATCCTGACATGTGTACAAGGCCTTTCGAAGGGAATTTGGGGACATATTTTTCTCTCTAGAGTTGTGCCCATGGCATCAACCCTCCTTTTTCGCCATTGCCACCACAATTTAGCTCCATTCACATTATTAATCTTATGCAGGTCCTATAAGCCCAAGAATTCTACATATTTTGGTTTTCATATAGTGTTCCAAGCTACCAAAGGCAATTTTCATTTATCCTCGGCTCCACACCATAAGAATTTTCTTTGAATTTCTTCGATTTTATGCAAAACCCCTTTGACCGCTTGAAATATGGATAACATAAACCTTGGAATTGCTTGTAGAATGGATTTAGTAAAAAATAACATACCTGTGAGGATCAATACTCTAACAGTCCATCATTTGACCCTATAATCCAAGCTCGATACTACCTTTTCCTAATTAGATTTATTCCAGGCTTGAAGAGTTAGAGGGATTCCCATATACATGGAAGGGAGGCATTTCCTTTGGAGTATGAGGATGGAAAAAAAGTTTCTCTAAATAGAAATATGTGTGTTGAAGAAAATCTCATATATTTGGAGTGGTTTATCTCCATACCTAAGGTTGTAGAAAAGGTGTCTAGGATAAGGTTGAATGCACGGGATTCCTTCACTGTGGGGATACCACACAACATGGTATCATTGATAAACTACTAGTGCATGGTGGCCTCACAACCTTCATGTAATTGGATTCCTCAAATTTCCCCATCCCTAGTAGATGTTGAAATTGATCTACTTATGCCTTCCATCGTTATGAAAAAGAGGAAGAGTGACATAGGGTCACCTTGGAAGATTCCGTAGGAGGCGAAAAATGGTTTTTAGAAGCACCATTTATCAATATCGAAAATTTGGGGGAAGTGACCAAGGCCATTGATCAGGTTCTCAAAATTAGGATCAAAACTCATATTGTCACAATATTGATCAACTTAGCTTCATGTTAAAGAGCTTGTCATTCTAATTCCAATGATGTGAAAGACACTCAAATCCAAGCTGATATGCAGAAGTTAGAACAAGTCAAAGTTCATATTTGACTTGGACACATGGCAAGAGTGGATGATGTGGCATGGCCATTCAGCGAATGGGGAGGTGCCAAGTGGTAGGCCACCGTTGGCCCCTGCATATCACAAATTTCACGTTGCAGGTGGGTTGGCGTTAAAAATCAGCCCCATAATAGCCAGGGTGTAGTGCGATAATCGAAATCGCATATCACAACAGGGCAGGCAGGAGGGCATTAAAGAGTCGGCCTCGGCAGGTGTGATGCAATGATCACAATCACACTTTGGCGAAGAGAAGTATTACAGATAATCTACCCTCAACGTACCCGAGTTACGATGCGATAATCACAATCGCCCTTTGCAGAAAATAGACTATCACATATATAAGATCGTCGATACTAATTTGATTTCGATTTGTGAAAGGATCCCTGATGTGAAAAGTTTATTGGCTCCAGTTAATAGTTCCATCGGGTCCACCGTATCGCAATTGCACATCACTCTACCACGTTCACAGACCATAAGAACATTGATTTTCCCCTGATTGCAATTTTTGATGGAATAGTCAGCCGACAGATTATGGGCTGCCGTGCGACGAAATTTTCACTCAGTTAGCTTTTTTTCGAGCTAATTTGTAGGATCATGCTGAAATGGGGCAATTTGTGGAGGGAATATTGGGAAAACAAGGAGAAGTCATAACTTCTTTAGTTTTTCACCAAATTAGATTCAAAAAGATTCTAGATGACCATTTTTGGACATTCTAGACTCATTGGAGTAGGTTTCAAAAGCATTTGAGCATTGTAAACACAATTTTTTACAATTTTGAGCATAATAGAGAGGCCCAAGCCATTGGAAGTAGGACCAAGGAGACATAGCCCATGAGGGGTGAGCTCCTTTATCATGTGCTTGTTGTAATTTTCTTTTGATGATGTTCTGTACATGTTTATGATACTGTTCAATTTCTTATTTATGTTAAATTGTTCATAAAATTAACATAAAAGGTCTTCATTTCACTTGAAAAAATTCATGAATCCTTAATAACAATGAAAGCATTTTCTTTTATAATCTGAGGAGCATCTTAGCACTGCAATATAATATTATAAATTAGATAAATTTTGGTATCATATCCCTTGGTTTCCTTTGTGAAAGAAGGATTTAAATTTTTGCAAGTTTATGTCATGTTTATAAAGTTAAAAACTCAAAAGAGGAGAAGAGAAGCTCGTTGGAAGCCCTAAAGTTGGGTCAAGGGGAAGTAGAGAAAGGTTTCCACAATCTCCAACGCCAGTTCAACCTCAAGTTAGATTTGACACTCTAGAGATCATGTCTCATGAAGGAGACCCTAAAAACATGACAATAGATGAGAAGACATTCATAAAGGCTTTATTTGATACAACAGATATGGTGAAGGTCCTCCATGAGGAGAGGAATACCAGGTTGCAAGGGGAAAGTTCCAAACCTCCCAAAGGAGAAGGCTCTTCAGGAGGAGCTAATGGAAATGGAGACAAACCTCCACCCTCTCCACCATATTCTTCATCTTCTTCTTCACCAACATCTTCACCCTCTTCGACTAACACAACCCATACTCATACTCATGATCATACTCCAAAAGGAACTGGTAAATCACATTTTTAAAAACTTGATGTTAAATTTGAGCTGCCCATGTATAATGGCAAAGGGAATGTAGAGAAGCTTGATAATTGGATTCTCCAGTTGGAGGTGTATTGCAGGATTCAAAACCTTCAAGAGGATGACATAAAGATTCAGTTAACTTCCTTGAGAATGGAGGGTGAAAAACTAGTATGGTGGGAATCAAAGACCCAAGAGGAGATTAAAAAACATGGTATGATCCCAATTTCTTGGAGTGATTTCATTTCTGCGATCAAAAGACAATTCTACCCTCTAGCTTATATGCAAAAAGCCATCATGAATTGGTAGAACTTCAGACAGCTTAAAGGTCAAAATGTGCAAGATTACACCCAAGAATTCAGAAAAATGTCTTTGATGTTAGGTGTAGATTTGCAATCACAAGACACATTGTTGAAGTACATAAGGGGTTTACATAGTTACCTTATGCATACTATATTAATGTTTAATCCTAATAATCTAGATGATGTGTGTGTGCTAGCCACCCATCTTGAGGCATGAGGGAAAAACACTCCAAAAGAAGGTAGTAAAAAGCCACATTTGAGAGTAAATGAAAGGAAAAGCCTTTGAAAGGAAAGGAAAATAAAAATGCGTCTATCAAAAAAGAAGGATAGAAAGTTACATGAAAACATTGTTCCATAGAGGGTCACGATGAAGCTCATTGTTGGAAGCTTCATCCCGAAATGGGACCAAAGAAAAACATCAACAAGGGAAAACAAAAGACAACTGCAACCACTCAATAGGATTTAGGATTCAATTCAGGTGATGAAACTAAAATCACAGCCATGGGGTTAAAAGGAAATGAATCCATTGCTAGAAAATTTCATAGATGAAGTGGAGCTTGACATTGTGCCATTAGATATCTATGGCATAGTTCTCGACAACCCATACATTTATGACAGAAAAGATATCTTCCATAGACATGAAAAAAAATATCATTTATTCAAATATGGAGTAGAATATATTGTGATAGCTCATAACAAGAAAACAAATCTTTCTCTTATTAATGCAAGGCATATGAAAAGACTAGTGAATTCGACCAAGAATTTTGTGCTTCTAATGATCAAACCCAAGGATGATGTTGATAATGAAGCTTTTAAAGGTTGTGATTTGAATTTGAATTCTGAATTAGTTGATGTAGTTAACCAATATGAAGAGATGTTCCAGGAACGAAAGTGATTCCCTCCCAAGAGAGGAATCCAACATGAGATACAGTTGTAGCAGGATTGTCCTCTTCCTAACATTGGCATGTATCGGATGTCAGTGATGGAAAGCACAAAAATTAAGAATAAAATTCAAGAGTTTTTGAATAAAGGGATCATCAGACCATCCTCCTCACCGTCTGGTTCACATATTGTCTTGGTGCCAAAGAAGGATGGAAAATGGCACATGTGTGTGGACTTTCATGCATTGAACAAAATTACGATAAAGAAGCATTACCCACTGCTTAGAACAGATGATTTATTTGATCAATTGAAAGATTAAAAATATTTTACTAAGTTGGACTTAAGAAGTGGCTACCATTAAATTAGAATAGTTGAAGGAGACATTTGGAAGACAACATTAAAAAAAAAATAGGGTTTGTTTCAATGGCTAGATATGTCGTTTGGTTTATGCAATGCTCCTTCTACATTCATGCATGTGATGAATGATGTGTTGAGGCCACTCATTGATGAGTTTGTCATTGTATACTTAGATGAATCTTAATTTTCAGTAAATCTCATGATGAACATGTCATGCATCTAAGAAAAGTACTTGATGTCTTGAAAAAAGAACAATTGTATCTTAAGATGTGAAAGTGCGAGTTTGGAAAAACTTCTTTAGTTTACTTGGGACATATTGTTGGAGGGGAGTTGAAAATAGATCCCTCCAAGGTTGACATAATTGTGAATTGGCCAAGGCCCAAGACAGTTACAGAGGTAATATTTTTTTTGGGAGTTGCCCAATATTGGAGGAAATTCTTTGCTAATTGTTCTCTCATAGCAGCTCCTTTGCATGCATTGAAAAGCACGAAAAAGGTTTGTCAGTGGGACGAAAACACAAAAGGCCTTCGATGCATTGAAGGAAAATATCAGTTTAGCTCAAGTAATATCACTTCCAGACTTGAAACAGTCATTTGAGATTCAGATTGATGCTAGTAATTACTGAATCGGTGCAATCCTCATGCAACATGGTAATCCTATCTGTTTTCATTCAGAAACTTTTAATGATGAAGTGATTAACTATACTACATATGACAAGGAATTGTATGTGTTGGTGCAAAGTGTGAAAAAATGGAAGCACTACTTGATGGGCAAGGAAACCATCATTCACACTGATTTTCAACAATTTCAATACTTGCAATCGAAATTAAATTTGTAGCAATCAGGACATTTCCGATGGATGGGTTTCCTTCAACAATTCAACTTGGTAATCAAGTATAAGAAAGGTATCTACAATAAAGTTGTTGATATGCTTTCTTGGCCTATTGTTAGTGCAACTACTTTACTCAAGCATAATTCTTTTTTACATGAAAGTTATATTGAGCAACATGCATTAGATATTGACTTTAAAGATGTTTATGTAAGCTTGAGTCAAGGTAACCAAGTAGAGGAATTGGATTATATTTTGCATGATAACTTGCTCTACCATCTTGGCAAGCTTTGTATTCCACAGGGAGAAAGAGTTAACATCATAAGAGAGGCACATACTTCTCTTATTGCTAGTCATTTCAGTGTAAGTAAGATGGTGGCACATCTACAGAGGTATTGTTATTGGCCTCACATTCCTGAAGGTGTGTCTTATTTTATTAAAGGATGTTCATTATGTGCAATCAATAAGCCTAGTAATAGGAAGTTAGGATTGTACACACCACTTCCGGTTCCTTCATGACCATGGGAGAGTGTTTCTATGGATTTTGTAGGAGGCATTCCATTGTCAAAAAGAGTTCATGATTATTTGTATGTAGTTGTGGATAGGTTTAGCAAAATGTGTATTTTGATGCCATGTAAAAATCAAGTCACAGTTGAACAAACTGCTTAGGATCTCTTTCAGAATGTTCGAGTGCATTTTGGATTGCCCACATCCATTGTTAGTGATCGAGATTCTCACTTTGTTGGGAATTTTTGGTCAAGATTGTGGGGATTCATGGACACCAAATTGAAAAAGAGTACAACATTTCATCCATAAACATATGGTCAAATAGAAGTGGTGAACAAAATAGTGATACATCTTCTTCGTGGGTATTGTAGCAAGCATCCTAAGTTGTGGGATGAACATTCACACTATATTCAACATGCTTACAACCGAGCCAGGCACTCTTCCACTCAAATTTTTCCATTTGAGGCATGTATGGGATACTTGCCTAAATCTCCTTTGGATTTTGTTTTTTGTCAAATATGTTTCTATTGAAGGTCATAGCGACACAGAAAAAGCAAGAAAGGTCATTGAACAAATCTAATTAGTGCACCAAAAGGTTCAATAACAGCTTGAGAAAAGCCAAGGCAAGTACAAAGCAAGGTATGAAAATCATCGTCAAGATCACAAGTTCCAAGTTGGTGATGATGTTAGGCTTCACATTAAAAAGGAGAGGCTCCAAGGAGAAGGTAAAAATCTAAAACCAATTAGGTATGGTCCATTCAGAATTTTGGAAAAGATTGGTAACAATGCCTTCAAGTTGGATTTTCCTTCATATATGGAAATTTATGCCGTTGTTAATGTTGAGAATTTAAGGTTGTATGAGCCTCCTTTGATTGAAGATCAAGGAGAGAATAGTCAAATTCCATCTATTGAAGACTTTTATCCAGAATTCTTTAATGAGCTTCAGTAAGACACTATATTTGACAAAATAACGAGGACATCAAAAGTGGAAGTATCGATTATCTTTGAGTGGGGCTCAAGGGTAAAAATCCTTTAAAATAAAAATGGATAGAGGTTGGAAAGGTGAGGGAAGTATACCCTCACCTGCTGGATAATTGAGAGTGATCCGTTTGGGGTCCAAACGGCTTCCAGTGGGAAGGAGTGATCAGGTGCTCAAAATTAGGCTCAAAACTCAAAGTGTTAGAATATTGATAAAATTAGCTTCATATCAAAGAGCTTGTCATTCTAATTCCAACGGTGTGAATGGAACTCAAATCCGAGCTCATATGCAGAATTTAGAGAAAGTGAAAGTTCATATTTGACTTGAACACATGGTAGGAGTGGATGACGTGGCAGGGTCCTTCAACAAATGGGGAGGTGCCAAGTGCCAGGCCACCATTGGCCCCTGAATTTCGCAAATTGCATGTCACAGGTGGGTCGAAATTAAAGATTGGCCACAAAAAGGTGAGGGTACAATGTGATAATCACAATCACACATTACAACAGGGCAGGCAAGAGAGCATTAAAGAATCGGCCCCGATAGGTGCGATGTGATGATCTCAATCACACTTCAGCGAAGGGAAGTATTATAGGTAATCGACCCTTCGCATACCCGGGTTGCGATGAAATAATCAAAATCACACTTCGCAGAAGACAGAGTCCCGCATATATAAGATCGTCGGTACTATGTTGATTGTGATTTGCTAAAGGATCCTAGATACGAAAAGTTTATTGGTTCTGGTTAATAGTTTCGTCCGGTCCACCATATCGCAATCACACGTCACCCTGCCGTGTTCACAGACAATAAGACCACCAATTTTCCACCAATTACAATTTGTGATGGAACAGTCGGCCAACAAATTATGGCCTGCCGCGCAGTGAAATTTTCGCTTAGTTAGCATTTTTGGATCTAATTTGTAGGATCATGCCAGAAATGGGGCAATTTGTAGAGCGGATATTGGGAAAACAAGGAGATGTCATAACTGCTTTAGCTTTTCACCATATTGGATGAAAAAAGAGGTTCGATGGCCAATTTTGGACATTTTGGACTCATTGGAGCATGTTTCAGAAGCATTTGAGCATTGTAAACACAATTTTTTATCCTTTTGAGCATAATAGAGAGGCCCAAGCCATTGTAAGCTGGACCAAGGAGACGTAGCCCAAGAGGGGTAACTCGTTTATCATGTGCTTGTTGTAATGTGTTTTTAATGATGTTCTATACATGTTTATGTTGTTGTTCAGTTTCTAATTTATGTTAAATTTCTCATAAAATTAACATAAAAACTCTTTATTTAACTTGAAAAAAATCATGAATCCTTAAGCACAATGAAAGTATTTTGTTTATAATATGAGGAGGATCTTAGCACTACAATATAATATTCTAAGTCAGATCAACCATTATCCAATTTGTTTATCTCTCATCAAACCCAAAGGCCCTTAGTACATACTCCATATATTTGCAGATGATCTTGTCATATGCCTTCAAAAGATCCATATCTATCATCAATATTCCTTCCTTCTCCACGATCTTTCAAGAATGGGAAATCTCATGGGCATGAACCACGTTAGCTAGAATCTACCTACCCTCCACAAAACCTGACTGTTATTCAGAGATGAAAATGGAAAGTATTGTTTTGAGCCTATTGTCTACCACTTTCTATATAATATTATACAAAACATTGCATAGGGTTATCGGTCAAAATTTCTCATGGGTATTGGCCTTGTCCTCCTTCAAAATAAGGGTGATAAACATAGAGTTTAGAGCCTTAAGGATTGTATCTGAGTCCTGGGAGTTAGCCACTACCTCAAATACATTTGTTTTAATTTCTTCTCAATGAGATTTGAAGAAGTCTATGGTAAAGCCATCTGGCCCTAGTGCTTTACCATTAGGCATCTCAATCACCACCTAGGCCACTTATTCCATGGAGATGGGTTTATTTAAATTCTTATTATGATCCTATGTTATCATATTTTGGATATGCTTGAAAACATTATGAATAGATTCTAATCTATTGAGCATAGGCTCCTTTGCAATCCTTCGGAAATGTTGAACCAAAACCTGCTTTATGTCATGGTGTTCTTCATAGGATTGTCCTTGCTCATCCTTAATCTTGAGGATTTGATTTGAGTTTCGATGGTGAATTGTTGATCACTGAAATAATTTATTATTTTTTCCCCTCCCTGAAGCCACAGGGCTCAAGAGTTTTGTTTCCATAATATTTCCTCTTGTCAGAATCTCTCCTCCCATAATTTCATAATCTTTGTTTCCTCATTCTTCCTTTCCTCTGTATAACCTTCTTCCATTAGTACTTTTTGTAATGCACCCATCTTCAGTTACAAATCTATTTTCACCTGAAATATGTCGCCAAACTTCATCTTATTCCACTTCCTTGATTGGGTTTTAATATATATTAATTGGGCATGCAGTTTTTTTTTTAATGCACCCATCTTCAGTTACAAATCTATTTTCACCTGAAATATGTCGCCAAACTTCATCTTATTCCACTTCCTTGATTGGGTTTTAATATATATTAATTGGGCATGCAGTTTTTACATCTTAGATCCCCTAATTTGGAGTGGATCTTCCCACACATTTTTTATAATATCCATAAATGAGGAGTGATCTATCTAGAAAGCCTCAAATCTGAACGATCTATATTTAGGTGTACCGAGCATTGTAATTTTTCACACCATCGACCAATGATCTGAGCCCCAACAGGGGAGGAGATTTTCTTCCATATCCAACCCTCACATCAGCAAATCCTCTGATATTTGGAAATTTTCCAGCCTTGTAGCCACTTCATGCTCCCCTCCGAACTTGTTGGTCCATGTAAAGGTTCCTTTGTTTGTCTCCATATCAATTAGATTTGCTTCATTAATGAACCTTTTAAAGGTCTCAAAATCTATGTCAATCTGCTATTGACCACAGTGCTTTTCTACCATGGATGTGATCATATTAAAATCCCCTCCTATAATTTTGGGAGATGACGTTTTATATTTATAAGGTATATAATTGCTTGGATCAAACTTGATTTTTCATATATTTGTTGAGGGCCATAAACATTCGTAAAAACAATCAAGCCAGGGACACCTATTATCTGCATCTCTAATGATAGGATAGATCTAGAGGCTTTTGCATCTATTATATTTAAGACTTGAGGGTTCCACCAAGTCACTAAACCTTATGCAGTACTATGATCTTCTACCTCCAAATATGTAAATTCCCTTCCTAATTTCCTACTTATTTCCTTTATCTTTTCTAATATACATTTTGTTTCTTGTAGGAACACAAGATCTATATGTTCCATTTTTATATTTTTCTTTAGTAGTCTCTATTTTCTTAGGTTTCTAATGCCTCTTTCATTCCACGTTATAAATTTCATATTTAACTACAGAGATTAGCTTGCGAGCTTAGAGCTCTCATCTTACTTGAATTGATCAACATTTCTCCCAATATACAGGGCTACATTAATCAAATTCCTTCCTCTTTTACTTTGCATGTGCTTAGGTGCTTATAGCTTTTTACCCTCTGATTCCTTGAATCCCATCTCCCCAATATATTCATGTGTTTTTTTTTGTCCTCTAATATTTTCCTCCTCACACATAAGGTAGAGGTACTAGATCCAATCCATCTTCTCCATTGGGATGGCTTCTAAACCATTTTTCTCACTTGTTCCACCATGTTTTATAGTTCTAACAATTCCCTTTCCACTATTTCCTGTAGATTTGAAACCTCTATTCCTACTTCACTTGGGGTCATTTTAGAATCACCTTCAAAGTATTTACTCAAGCTCAGTATTTCCACATTTTCTCTGAGATCCTATGGGGTTTGCCTCATTTCCTCCTTTAGATTCTCATCTTGATTCTCCATTTTTTCTTCCTCATTATTATTATCTTTTGGATTATGCTCAGAAAAGATCTCAAAATTGTTCTTAGATATCATTATCCCTTCTTTATTTTGTTGTTGTTGTCTTCTGTTGGTGTGTATCCTTTTATTTTGCACTATAAAGTCATTTGCATACTTCTGCTCCTTTTATTATCATATTCCTCAGTTTTATTTAGGATGAATTCCCTGATTAGGTGCTCGTGCTCATTCCAGTGCCTACACCTAAAGGGAATTTTCTCATAGTCTATCAGTTGCTCCCTGATTTCATCCTAGAATTCCAATTTAATTTCTTTTGGTAGTTCTCCTAAAACATCCATCTCCACACATATTTTCGAATATGAAGTATATCTTCTTTGCATCTCCACATTAGATATCTTCAAAAACTTCCCTAACATTTCTCTTACAAGCTTTAGGGTCGAGGGAAGCTAGTAATATAAATGGAGGGAATACAACCTGAACCAAATCAAGATGACCTAGTAAAGGTCTCCTTCTTTGCGGTGAATTTCTCCTTCCATGGCCACATGTATAAGCCTGCAGAAGCAAAGAATTAGGGACCCCCATCAAAGACTCGATCACTTTCCTCCAGATTCACAAAGACCATAGTAAAAAAGCCTTTGGACCCTAAATGAAGCTCTATCTCACCACAAGGTTTCTAGTGGTGCTTGATCCAATCACAGAATGCTTTCTTTGTTGGCCAGAGACCCAAGAAATTACAGATGATCGCATATGTTTGCATGCACTCCCTAGAGGATTGGGTTTGGGGATCAATGCTTAATGTTGTTGGGATTACTATCATTTTGGGCTTGCATGGGAAATTCCTATTAGCTCCTATTGACTTTTATTGCTTCCTGCAGTACCTATGTATTATTCTCATCTCTGACCATTCCTGCCTTGATTACCTACCCCTGCCACTCCTTCACTTGTTCATGTGGACTTGTCAGCCAAGAATATGAATCCTGCCTTTGGCCCTTTCCCTTTATCTTCTACCATGTTCATATAGGATAGAGCCTCGCTCCCACCCACTCTAAACACCATTTGAACTAGAACCTACCTACACATTCACAGATACCCTAGTATTGGTGTGCTCCCCTCTAGGTTTATTTTCACTATCATTTCTTATAATTATCCATTAATTTCATATTATATATGTATATATGTACGATATCTATATATATATTATATATCTTTATATATATATATATATAATTTAATTTATCTATGTTATATATTATATATTATTATATATTTATATATTTACTAATTTTTTTATTATATTTAATAATTATAAAACCAACACAACTACATTGGCCTATAGTATTCAATAAAATTGTTTATGTTTGGTTAAGAGCTCGTCTTCCATGGATGTAATGAAACAAGTTAATGGCCTAAGACCCAAAGGAAGTTGGCAGATGTGAAAGCATACCCCATTATGGACCATCACTGGACCATTCCATGTGACATGTTTTTCCTTGAATAATAATGATGATTCAACCTGCATTTGCGGATAGTAGCAAGAGATGACTATCATCACTACTCATTTGACAATTGAGTTATGGCAGGTTTTCCCATTGTTAAAAAAACTAGCACAACCACATTTACTATTGTGGTTGAAATACAATGATCAATGTCATTTTCATACACTAGTTGGTGTATAAAAGGTCGAAAATGTTTTCTATTGGTGTATAGCAACCAAATTAGTAAATGTGGTTGTGCTAGTTATAATCAATGTGCATGGGACAGATCCGTTGACCATGGTTGACGAGGATTAATGAGATTGATCAAGGTTGATAAGGTTGATGATGATAAAACTTATATTAGTGTTAATGTTACATTAATTTTCAATGGTTAACCATTAAACAGGGCCGATAATGATATCAACAATGGTTGACCATGGTTGACCATATTCAACCAACATTAATGGCTGGTCGTGGTTGATAACCATTGTCAGCCATGCGGTCATTAAGGATGAATATTGTCAACCATATTCAACCATTGAAAATAATTTACCATATTAAATAATTGTCAATGCTTAACAATGGTTGACCAAATTCAATCATTATCAATGGTTGATAATGGTTGACCATGGCTAACCATAGTTGATGCTAGGAAACCACCTCACAAAAAGATAAAAATATAGATCAACACCTTAGAATTCAGCCTCTTCGAGGGGGCAACCTCCTTTACATTACAGAAATGAACAATTCTTGGATGATTCAAATGAAAAAACCTCCTTTCTATATATAGGAGTCTAAGGGGACACAATATAGCCAAGCCAACCTAACAATAATAATATAAAGGCACAAAAATAACAATAGTGGGATTCTATGGGGAACAATAATAACAATATGGGGACAATAGGGGCACAACAATAACAATAAGGGATACAATGACAATAATAGTGGGGGAATCACTAGTATTATAGGGACCTAACAGTTGACCACAATTGACTATGTTTGACAATAGTTCATGCTGACATATTCTCATTGGCGATGGTTGGAAATGGTTGACCATGGTTGTAAACCATTGACCATGGTTGACAATTTTTTACACTGGTTGATCATGGTTTATCATGGACAATGTTTGATGCTAGCATATTCTCATTAACCATGGTAGACCATATTCAACCACTAGAAATGGTTGAAAACCATTGACCATGGTTGAAAATGGCTAACAATGGCTGACCATGGGTGACCATGTTTTGGTTACCAAAACATGGTTGACAATGGTTGACCATATTTAACCAATGGTAATGGTTGACAATGGTTGACCATAGCTAACCATGGTTTTTCTACCAAACCATGGTTGACCATATTCAACCAATGTTAATCGTTGAACATGGTGCATAATGGTTTACCATGGTTTGGCTACCAAACCATGGTCAACAATGATATTGACAATTATTGACAATGGGCAACCATGGTTGACAACCTGTGTCAACCATTTTCAACCATGTGATTGTCAAGGTTGACTATTATTAAATATGGTAAACATAGGATTGATTAAGTTTGATCATGGTCAACTATTTAGACATTGACTACAAAAGTTGAATTTATTTGATTAATGTTGTTCACTATGTTTAATTATTAATATTAATTAATAATATTAATAGGTGATTATGTTTGACTAAAGTTGAATATTGTTGACTGTCAAACATAGTCCAACATAGTAATTGTGGTTTACTAATTTTGTAATGTGGCATTGCGATGTTGGATAGATTTTTGTACCATTGTGACATGTCACAACATGTTTCAATATTAATATTAATGAATAATATTAATAGGTGATTATGGTTGACTGAATTTCAAGACTATTGATTATCAAACATAGTGAAACATATTTGAACATAGTGAACAACATTGTTAAATGTAATGTTGCATTGTAAGGTTGGATAAATTGCAATGAAATTTAACATTGTGAAAATGGTTGTTGCATTATGAAAATGTTTTTGACGTTGTGATTTTGGATAGAATTTTGTACAATTTCGATGTCATAATATTAATATCATTATTATTTTTATTACAATTAGTCAACTTTTCTAACATTAATATTGTTATTATTAAACATTTTAAATATTTATTTTGATCCACCAAGGATGATCTTAGTTGACTAAGGTTGATAATGTTTGACTTTGTTCAACCATGCTTGACTATAATTGAATATTGTTGAGTTACATTGGTTGATGGTGACTATAAGTGAATAAGGTTGACTATTGTGAAATATGGTAAACATAGGGTTGACCATGGTTTTTGGTATTTCAAAGTTGGACAATGTTTGTCACATTGCAATGTTGGATAAAATTATGTACCATTTGGATGTATGAACATGCTTGTTACAATACCATGTTTGTTTCTTTGTCACATTAGTTCGTTTGTGATAATGTGATGGTCATTTTTTTCATCAAAATTCCCAAACATTTATTTTCATGGTACTTTCACACAATTTTTTTTTACAAAACCACATTAGGTTGTTTTAAGTTTTCTAATATCTCATTGCGACAATGTTCATCCCATTATGACATTGGATAAATTGTGGCAATGTCACATTGTTGGATAGATTTTTTGTTAGTTTTGTAATGTTGTGTTACATTAGTGTTTTTTACATTGTGTTATTGGATACATTGCAACACTATGTCACATTGAAACAACATTTTTCACGTCATCAAGTTAGACAATATTTGTCATATTGTGGTGTTGGAAAATTTTATGTACCATGTTGACATCAAAACATGTCTATTACAATGTATGACATTGGTTTGTTTTTCATGTTACTTCATTTATCACAATGCGACACTAGTTTTTTCCTTGCACTGTATAAGAATTTGTTTTCATATAAATTTCACATGGTTGAACATGGTCAACCATAGTCAACATGGGCATCTTGATAAACCATGGTTCACCATGGTCATCCATAGTAAACACTCAGAACCTTGATCAACCATGTACACTAACAGTGAACCATATTCAACCATGTTTGACCAGCTCAGATATGGTTAGACATGGTTGAAGAAAATCAACGATGGTCAAACATGGAAAAACATTGTCCAAATTGAGGGCAACCATTGTCAACCAACGTAACCCACTTCAACCATTTAAGTAATTTCAATATTAGCACTAAGCTTAATGTAATATCAACCATAGTTACCCATGGTCAACATTAATGTAATGTTATTGTAACCATGTAACAATGGTCAACAATGGTAAACCTTTATCAAGCAATGTAACATTAACATTAACCTTAATGTAACAAAAATCATTGTCAACCATGATTGATAATGTTTAAGGAAAATGTGACATGAAATTTATTTTTCCATTGCATGTTCACGTCATTTTATTTTTGCAACCACATTATGATGCTAGTTTCTATGACATTCCCTCCAGGTTAATAACCCCCCATAAAACTCTCCCTTATAATTATGTAGTTGTAACGTAAAAATGATTGAGAGAGGGACACATATTCCATTGTATGATGAGGGATATTTTTTGAGGAGTTGGTAATTTTAAATATAAGTCATGTGTTGACTTAGTGGCTTTTAATGAGATGATTTGTGTATTAGCTCAGCTGCAAAACAAGGACATGCCCATGTTCTCTTTGGGAAAGAGTTACAAGCAAAAAAGGACAGAAAATAAAGAATGAGTGGGTTACACTGTCATAGGCAATTTGACTGTGTGGAGATTAGGAAAAGGACAAGTGATTAGTCTATTAGGTAGGTGGTGGGCCTCCAAATTAGACATAAATTAAGGCATAACTTACCATCCTTCAACATATTAAACCTTTCTCTTTTAATTAGATTATTTTTTTTAACTTTAATATGTTCATTATGAAGTTTTATAGATACTTGCATATGTGTGCCTAATATGATTTTTTATTGTAGAATATTGTGAGAATATTAGGCATATTATGAAGACTTGGTGGATGAGATAATCTAGGGACTTGCTCGATGCTACAAGATGGGGAGGGATTGGATAATAAATGAATAAGATATTATGAAAATTATTGCACAAATGCTAGAGCTTGAGTGATTGTGTAAAACTAGGAATTTGTTCTCTGTCATTTAATGAAGATTCCTAGTGTTGGGAACCAGATCAACTTTTTGAGGAGTTTTGGAGGGGAAAATTTCCTCCTTTTAAGGAGGATACTTCCTCATCTATTTGTATAAGTAGAAATTCACATTTTCCTATAGGGGCATGTATTTCTTAGTTTTCTTGTGGAGAAAACTTTTTATTTACCAGCCCCCCATTTCATTTTGATTCAAATGATGAAGTTTGGTGCCTATTTTAGCTTCTAAAGTTTTGTTTCCCTCATAGGACTCTAAGTATCCTTGTGTTAGGGTCCAACCCTAACTCCATTATTAATGAAATAAGACTGATTAGGGTCATACTAAATTAGTGGAGTTAATAAAGCCCGTAAGTAGTTATCCACATGAATAATAATGTAAGTGGTTGACCTGCATTATAGAAAAGGTACCACAATTAGTTATAAACATGCCATAGTTCATAAATAAAGTGGTTAACCTCTGTTATGAGAGCGACCACTAGTAGTTAGGGTTTTGGATGTCATAAATCTATAAATAGTCTTAGATAGCAAAGGAAGAGGTATCAAGCCTTATTGTAATTGAGCTATACATTGTTGGAGGTTTCCCCTTCGAAGAGGCAAGTGAACATTGTATTATGATTTTGAATAATAAAATATATGTGTATCTTGTCTCATTTCATGTGATATTTCTATGTTTTGAGCCATATTTTTTCATATTTATGTTATTCTAGTTTTCTCGTATGTCAAGTGCATAACAAGTGCTATAAGAGAACTTTTCAAGGCCAATTGTACCCCCAATTTTTGCAAATTATTTTTTGAGGCTAGAGACGTGTTCTAATGTCTTTAAACCATGGGATCTACCATTGATCACATAAACCTACGTATTTGGGGAGACATGCATGTGGGTACTACAAGAGGTGGTCACACTTGTTGGACACCTTTGTAACCCCTAAGGGTACCCCTTCGAGTACTAGCGCATTAGACAAAACAATGCACTTACTAAACTTCCATGTACACTTGGGTATTTCGGAAGACACCCTAGGAGTCCAACAAGTGTGACCTCCTGTAGTCGTCTTTTGGCTACAATACACTGATAACAACACTCAGGTAGATTACTCACATGTATAATAGAACACATATTTCATTAAATTTGGAAGTATTCAGTGGATCTAGAATATGTAACTTTAACTAGATTAAGTTTTTTCAAAATGGGGAATTATAAATTCACTTAGTTCACTAATTTTAATGTAGATATTCATCATTTTTTGTGAAAAAATTATCATGATAAACTTTATTAAACAAATTCATATAAACTTGCAAAAGAAAATCTTTCACGTCTTAATCTTGGATTCCTTACATTATCTATTTTAATATTTTTATGGTTTGTATTAAAATATAAGTTTGTTAAGGTTATTTTATGAAAATAATGATGTGTATTTTACTATTATTAACTCATTTAATTATAAACCGATATATTAAATATCATGTATGTGTTAAGTTACAATTATTACTAAGACAATGTTGGCACAATTTAAAAGTCTATCAT
>APFE031028281.1:76183-88705 GCA_000404065.3 Pinus taeda | reverse complement strand
AAGTGCAACAAAATAGCAAATTTGATTTATATCAATTATAATAAGGAATATTAAGGAAAACTCACTTCAAATATTATTACAAGTGTCTAGCATTTATTCATTAAGTGTTTAAATGGTTTATATTAAATAGAATACTAATTAGGTAATGCACTATTGTTTTAATAGACCAAGTTTAGAATATGTTTTTAAGTGCATTATTGAATATGATTATGCATATTTGATATGGTGAAAAGTCATGCTGGTCAAATAAAGCTTTGAAAACTTAAATATTTTATGGCACTGTCATGTAATTTGTATCAACACATGATTAAATTGAAATATTAAATAATATAAAACAACAAAAATAATATGAAGAGAATATTTTATATACAACAAATATTGAAAAGTGTGTTTGAGTGTATATTAATAGAGCCTTCAAAAAAACATTACATTCATGAATCATATAAACCTAATCTTAAGATATTCGCTCAAGTAGATCAAGAATGGCTTCTACACCATATTTATTTATCTTGGTCTTCTTGCAATGGTTTTTCTTTGGCATCCATGCCCACATTATGGTATTAATTGAAATAGAGCCAAGTTTTGTGTCATTGGGATTTGGTACCCAATATTGCTCTAAAAAATTTCCATTGTATTTCCCTGACATAGGCTTCCACCAGTCAACCTTTACATGAAGATTCTCACTTTCATTATCCGTAAAGATATCTTAGAAGGATTTTTCCATACAAATCATCTCTCCTGCATCCTCATTTCTGTATCTAACTAGCAACATCTTTCCTTTATCAACATCAATCATAATATTGAATGTTGGCTTTGGCTTGTTGCATTTGGGTCGAACATATACTCATTCATCTATCACATTATCAAAATCTCCATCCATAATACTTGATATTACTTGGAGTGCATTACGATCAACATCAACAATGTGCCTTGTCTTGGGCCAAAAATCCTCAGAAGATGAATCGCTTTCATTTACTATTCTATCACCATTATAGATTCCATCTAATGTATCAAGAACTCTTTCCCAATACACTACTTTGTTTTTCCATTCTTTTGTAGCAATTGGTGAATCCTCATTCCCAATAGTGTCTTTCCACATTTTTATGTATGATGTTATCCCTTACTTTAGTTCTTTTAAATAGACATCATTCTATTTGGAAGCTAAGAAATATGGCTTCCCTATGGGAATTATAGTTTGACCTTCATCATCTATATTCCATAACTCAACTAGTTCTGACCACTTAATATCTCTAATTGATTCTTTGTACCTTAGTACTGGAACATCATTGAGTACAAGAAATTGGAAGTATTCGACATTAAGATTTCCAACTAGTGCATTTTTCCCTCCTTGATGTGTCCATTAAGGAAACTTTTGAAGTAATATACCTTGTCAATAAGTGTAGGTGGAAACACTCGATTTTCTTCAATTATGCAATATGTATCCATCATTTTAGATAAATAATAAATATATTTACTTTTTAGGTTGGAAGACATTCTTCCGTAGCTTCCATTTATGTCTTCATGGTTGTGCCCCACACGCAAGAACCCAACTGCAATAGTGATGAAGACAACAAGTGTAGTTAAAAGTGATAGAAACATGAAAAGATATTGATTCTTATTATCACTTGCTGCATTGTCTAACTGTAACAAAAAATGTGGAGGAAGAGGTTTAAAATCAACATTTTGACTTTTTGATCTTCCATTAGATATAAAATCATCCTTGTACACTTGACATTTTGAGTAAATAGAGGTGTCAAGAGGGCTTCTTTAACTTCCACTTTCATAAAGTATATCACCATACATATCCATTTGTGGGTCTTCAAGGTCCCTTAAGCACTTTGCAAGGGATGTAATAGTAAATTGTGATCCCATATGTACAAATGGTAGGGAGAAATGACCAAAACCTCATGTGTTATGCCCATGGGTAAGCATACCTATCAATAAAAAACCTAAATTTGTTCCTACAATAGATTTTGATTTGACATGTAGCCTTGGGATTGAAGTCTTTGTTTTGTCCATTTTATCATGCATAATGCTCAAATTCTCCTTTGGAAATCACTCTGCCATAATTCTATGGGCATAGTAGCAATATCTTCCATACATAACAATCTTGTTATGTTCGTTCAGCCTACCTCGTGCCTTTTCTTCCAACTATTTTGTAGTTGCTGACTTCATTTGTGGTTTCAACACAATACATTCACTTTATTTACTGAAGTTGGTGTTCTTTGAAAATGCCACATCTTGAAACTTAGTATTCCATATCTTGCTCATTGTTGACTGTGATATTGATGGGTAATTGAGATTGTGAAGAGCCTCATTAATCTCTTTTAACAAATAATTTTGTGTGTAAATCGAAGGAAGCAATCTTAAAGGAGCATATGTTCCATCTTCTTCAACTTAACATGTTTGGTTTGGTGAAAAGTCTGAATTATCCATTACAATTTTGTGCAATATTTCTATAGCTCTGTGAGCTCATGCTTTGCATGTGTTGGTGTTACCATGGATAGCTTTGAGATTTCCATGTTGGAAATAATGTTGGTAGCTATAGAATTTTCTTTGAGGACTATTATGTATCTTATACCATGCTTTCTTACAAATAATATTCCCATTAAATCTCATGTCCTTTACATTTCTAGCAATAGGTGGTAGGCCATGGCCACCATGGCCATGGCCCTTTGACATAACTGTGTTTGAAATGAGTGAATTCAAGAAAAATTCCCTAATACCATCTTTATTTATTTCCCATAACCCTTCTAGCACCTGCAATGGCCTTCCTATCCACATGTTGAAGACAATCGTTTCTACAACATACATCTATTGCCAAAAGTCGAATTTCTTTCTCTTCATCTACTTTTGTTTGAGATTTTGCAAATTTTTTTGTATCCATAACTCGTTTAATCCTTTTATATGACCTTGTTACATGCATATCAATTGAGTTTCTATATTTTTCATTACAAAGATACAAATCCCATTTGTTTAAGGGATTTGTGTCCTCTATAACATCCCATATCACCATTTCCTTGGGTGGCTCCTTGAACTTTTCCTTCACCCTTAATATCACACCCTTTTTGTCCACCAACTTATTTATTGGCCATATAACCAAAAAATGTATAGACTTATCCCCAATTATACATATCTCACAATTTCCATCTACCTCTTCCATAAAAACACTAAATTCCATTTCACCTAGTGTTTCACCCTCAACAATGTCATCCTAAAAGACATTAACTAGAATTCCTTTGGCAATGCACATGCTTGTTCCCATGCATTCATTTGTAAGGAAAACCTTTGTAAATATGAATCTAACCCTATCTTGGGAATATTTATGGCATGATCATGGCAGTGAGGCTCCAAATCTGATTCTGGCCAAACCTCATAAGATTCCAATGCACCCCCTAGTGTATGCTCAAATACTATTGGATGTGGTAAAGGAGCATCATCTTTTAACACCTTCTCAATTTTAACCACTATGAATCCTTTCTTTACCATATTTCCATGCACTTTATGCCCAAGCTCTGCATTGAATATGGAGCCCTCGCCCACCTTCACTCCATGTTGTAGAAGATCTACCTTATCTCCAACATAAAATGTAGAAGAAACATTTGCACCTATAAACGAGTGTAAATAAGGTTAGTATTTACTCAAGAAAACACTTATTATACTATCAATAATATTTAACACTTACTTCAATATTTTGATTTACATATGTTGTGTCTCAAATCTATGATCTTCCATGGACGTATGTCCTCTTCATTAACATCCTCATCAATCAAATGTGGTTGAGTGACATCAATTATCAAAATTGTAACATAACCTGCATTAACCCTTTCTTCGATATAATAAGTTCCAGAATCTATAGATTTGACCCTTACTAGCCCAATGACCTGATCATTAATAAGGAAATAAACATAGTCCCCTTTTGGCAAAATTATATTTTCCATTGTAGCTTGTTAAAATTTTGTAAAAACAACTAAATCGTAATTTGTAATTAAAAGGTTGAACCATGTAAAGTGTGACTTTATATTTTCACAAAAACACACAACTTACGAAAAAGTAATATAGATGCAATAATTTAAATAATATGGTAGTCATATTGTATGTAATGAAACATTATTTCCCACCATTTAGTGCCTACTACTAAAATTTACTTTACATACAAATTACACAAAAAATATATATGAAGAACAGGAAATTAGAGATGTAGATAGTATCATAGAATGAAAAATATCAACTCATATCAAACCACCAACTTCCTATTTAACTTTAGAAATGACACTTGTAGTTTTGATGCATGTGTATGAATAATGATCATAAGAAATTTGTAGAAGTTGAAGAACCAAAACATGGTCCTTTAGAAAATATAAGAAATTCCAAGATCGATGCTACATAAGATGTCTAAAATCCCCATGAGAAGGACAAATTATATTTATATTTCACTTAGTAACGATGTTTGATGTTTAAACTTGATAATCTAAAGCCAAACTAGAGGTTTTCTTCCAAATAAATTTTTTGGTACTATAAATACTAGATAATTTTCATTTTTATTCTAAAAGCAAAGAAATTGCATTAGAAGAAAAATATAGTATACCTCAATAATAAATTTATTCATAAACTTCAAAATTATACAAAGATCACATTATTCTCCATGGATCAAATAATTATGATTGGATTATTATGTTTGTGCCAAAAGAAAAGCTATACACTTATCTTTCCTTCAAACTCAAGCACAAATGTAGTGCCAAAAACAACATATATTTATATACACTTCTTTTGCACTATCATTGATATTCATAAATTGTTCTAAATTCAATAAAAGGGCACATCAAAATCTATAACTCTAACCATTGTGATTATTGATACAACGTCACTCCTAGAGCATTGGTTGCATAAGTGTAATGGTGTCTAGAAGAAAGTCAACAATTACTAGGTATCCTTCTTGCATGATCACAAATGCATTGCAAATAACAATATCAGAGCACTAACCTTGGTGAGGGTGAAATCTTGATAGTTTTCCTTTTTGCACAAGAACAAAGAAATCTAGTGCATTCTATAATTCCTTCTAACACAAATACAAGCACATTTCCAACAATAATGTTGCACTGCGAAAAAAAAATTAATGCATAAAAGATTTACTTGTATCACAAATACAAACACGTTTTCAACAATAACATTTCAAGATGAAGGAAATTTAACACATTCTAACCTTCCTTCTAGCATAATGAGAAACATATTTCTAATAACAACATTTCATTATGAAGGAAATATAATGTGTGTTAGCTTTCCTTCTATCACAAGTAGAAGTGCATTTCCAACAACAACATTGCACCTCAAATGAAAGCTAACAATCAATATCATTCCTTCTACTACAAACATAAGCATATTTCTAGAAGCAACATTACATGGTCAAATAAATCTAGCACATGCTAGATTTCCTTTTAGCACAAACACAAGCACATTACCAATAACAATATTCTAAGGCGAACGAAATCCACCACATGCTAAATTTCCTTCTGACATAAATGGAATCACATTACTCTAAAAAAATTGCAAAGTAAAAAAAATATTACACATTGTAGATCTTCTTCTCGCACAAACACAATCACATTGCCAAAAATAAAATTGCAGGGTGGAAGATATCTAGCATATGCTTTATTTAATTCTATCAAAAACACAAACACATTGGCAACCCTAACATTGTAGGGGGGGAAAAATCCAGCGCATGATAGAATTCATTCTAGCACAAACACAAGTACATTTCCAACAATATTGCATTGAAAAAGAAATCCAATGCAGGTTATATTTCATTCTAGCACAAATACAAGCACATTGCAAACAACAATATTGCATTGCAAAAAAAATCTATTGAATACTAGATTTTATTCTAGTACAAACACAAGCATATTGCTAACACTAATATTTCATTACAAAACCCCCAACTGGGGTGTGACAGAGAAGAGGAGGTGGGCCAGTGGAGATGTTAGGGACCATCCACTCAAGCGCAAGGACAAAACACATCGAGATGCAGAGGAAGAGGACAATAGAAAGGGTAGGTGGAAGGACAGGGCATGGAGGGAGAAAGCTCCGAAAGAAGACAGGTGGGGTTGCAAAGGGAAGGCAGAGAAGAAGGCATGGGAGCCGTCGAGAGAGTGGGCAAAGAGATGCCAACAAGTGGCAAGAATATAGAGAAGAACCCATGGTAGGAGCAACCGGAGGTACGAGGGAGTTAATGAGGGTTAGAGCTGGAAGGGACAAAGGGCCATCATTCCGAGGAGTAGGAATGAGGAAAAGGGTGGCGAGAAAATTAGGAGGACAGATGGTACGTGTGATGAAAGGTAGTAGGGATAGTAAGGTAAAATAAAAGGTAAGAGAGAAAGAAGATAGTTGCATGCAAAAAGAGAGAGTGAGAATAAGAGCAGAGAAAGGTGGTGGACGCAGGATGAGGACACAAGCCGGTGGATGCAGTTGCGTCAACTCAGGTTGATGGTATGTATTATTCCATTTCCTATACATCAGAATTATAGTAATGCCAAATTCAGTGGTACTAGGGAAAGAGACCTGGGAAAGTCTGGACTTAGAAAGAGTCGAAACCAGGGTCTCCTGGAACACTATTTGGGTCAGGAATGAGGATGAAAGGGAGAGAGAAACAAAGGATATAGAAACGCCCTTGAAGAAAGCGCAAAGAGGGAATGAGGGCGGCCGGGGAGAGAAGAGAGAACCTGGTAAGGGAGAAGGCCATAGGAATATAACTCCGGCCAGGTGGCTCCTATGACATGGAGGGAATAATTTGGGTAGTTGGTTTAGAGAGGAAACTACCTTGGAGGCCTCATTAGCTAATACAAGGGACATCTGGGCCACTAAGAAACCTAACTGGAATATCTAGAGTAAAACTGAGAGGAAAACTAGGGGCTCAATTAGAGTGAAGACTATAGAGATGTGCGAGAATGGAATGAAAAAGCATCGTGCAATTCAGAACAGGGACATGGTCTCCCTTTGTAGACTCCCTGGTAGGTCTTCTAAGGTAAACCATCTGAGAGAGGATAGACGAGGAGACATGATTTTGAGAGAAGACGAATTGAGAATTTGCAAAAATCTAACCCAAGAGCTGTCAGCAGGAAATCTGAGGGAAATAAAAATCAAACTCAAGCTGCTAGGACTTGAGCGGGAGACCAAACACGGAACACTTAAATACAAAACAGAATGGGAATTATACCTTCAGACTATTGATACTTCTTATGGTATTGTTTTAGGTTTAATCATAATTTGCATCCAGTACAATGCGAAGGCAAGCAAGCATATAAAGGAAAGTGAATTGGGTGAAGAAAACAAAAACCGATACAATGCAATAATGGGGAGAGATGGAAAATAAGTGGCTAAGAAGAGCAACAAAGGTGCAGGCAAAGCAAGGAAAAGGACCGCTAGGGGGGACCTCCAGCAGAGAACAACGCAAGAGAGGGAGAAAGACGAGACAAGAGCATATGAAGACCCTTATCGATGCATACATGGCAGGGAATACACCCGAGGTAAGAGTGCAAATAGCGAACTGGGAGCGAGAAATAAATGACAGTATCACCAACCAAGATGTTCCCATAGAAGAATGGGAAGACATGGTACAAGACCCGGGGAACACCCATGGCCGTCACGTTCTATTCAAACAAATGATCTAGCAATACTGGGTCATGAAGAATGTAGTGGCTTGAGCTATGACTCTCAACAAAGAACAAGCAGTAAACAAAGGACAGAAGGCACACGAGGAAACCAAAGTGAAGGAACCCAGCAGAGTAGATCTCCTTAGAGAGGTAGCAGCAATTCAGATTCAAACATATCGAAACAACCTGGCACCGAGTAGGATCGAGTAAAGTTTGTAGGACATGAGGAGAAGCGAGATGTTGGGATCCAGTGCTAAAGCCTTAGCCCCCGTGGAGTCCTCGGATGAGGAGTAAACATAGATCTAGGTAAATTTTTTGTTTTTATGCCAAGTAGCTTTTACTTTTCAAAGTTGATATTTAGTATAGACAAAATAGATAATGTTGTAACGATGATACAAAAAGACTTATTTAAATTTTGGACAGCTTTTAACACTGACAGGTGGCCAACCTGGTTTCCTACGGGCAATTTGAGGCCACCTGTTACTATTGAAAAAACTTGATTATGGTTAGTTAATATAAATAGAGAAAGTACTACCAAGTTTACAAAAAAAAAAATATTTCATTGCAAAATAAATTTAGTGCATGTTAGAATTCCTTCAACCAAACACAAACATATTGCCAACATCAATATTGTAGGGTAAAAGAAATTTATCTCATGCTAGATTTTCTTCTATCACAAACATAAGCATAGCTCCAATAACAATATTGCAAGGTGAACTAGATCTAACATGCTATTTGTACTTATATCTCAAACACAAACATATCACTAATAACAATATTGCAAGGTGAATCAAATCTAACATGTGCTAGATTTTCTTCTCTCGCAAACACAAGCACATAAAAATATTATAAGGTGAAAGAAACATAGCACATATTAGATTTACTTCTACCACAAAATAAATCTGGTGTGTGGTAGATTTCCTTCTAGCAAAAACAAAAACACATATCATTGTAGGCCTAAAGAATCTAGCACATGCTAGATTTTGTTATAGCATAAACACAAACACATTACCAACAAACTTCTAAGGCAAAAGAAATCTAGCACATACTAGATTTCCTTTTAGCACAATCACAAGCACATTGCCAATAACATCATTGTAAGGTGAAGGAAATATGATGCATACTAGATTTCCTTCTAGCACATACTAGATTTCATTTTATCACAATCACAAGCACATTGCCAATAACATCATTGTAAGCTGAAGGAAATATGATACACACTAGACTTCCTTCCAGCACAAACAATTGAATTGTCAACAACAACATGACAATGCGAAAGAAATCTAGTGCACACTAGATTTCCTTCTAATGCATATACAACTATATTGTCAATAAAATCATAGAAGGGTGAAAGAAATCTAATGTATGCTAGATTTCCTTCTAGCACAAACACAAACACATTATACTATTTCTAGATAAAAGAAATCTAGCACATGGTAATATTTACTTCTACCACAAACAAAAGCATAGTGCCAACAACCACATTATAGTGAAAAAGAAATCTAGTGCATGCTAGGTTTCTTCGAGCCAAAATAGAAGCACGTCGCCAATAACAACATTGAAAGGTGAATAAAATATAACACGTGTTAGATTTATGCATAACACAAACACAAGAACACAACAACATTGTGGGGTGAAAAAAATCTAGCGTGTTAGATTTGATTCCAGCATAAACAAAAGCATATTTCCAACAACAACATTGCATGGAAAAAGAAATCTAGAACAACTTCTATCACAAACACAATCACATTTGAAAGAAAAACGTCACAAGGTAAAATAAATTTAACACATGCTAGCTTTACATGTAGCATAAATACAAGCATACTACCAAAAACAACATTTCATACCAGAAGAAATCTAGCGCATCCTATATTTCCTTCTAACACAAACACAAGCACATTGCCAAGGTGAAGGAAATCTAACACGTGTTAGATTTCCTTCTATAATAAACAACCAAATTGACAACAACAATATTGCATAGCAAAAGAAATCTAGCACAACTTCTAGCCCAAACACAAGCACATTTCCAATAACATTTCCAAGGTGAAGGAAATCTAACACTTGATATATCTCCTTTTATCATAAACAACCAAATTGACGACAACAATATTGCAGAGCAAAAGAAATCTAGCATAGTTTCAAGCCCAAACACAAGCACATTTCCAAGAAAAAAACATTGCAAGGTGAAATAAATTTAACACATGTTAGCTTTATGTGGCACAAATACAAGCATACTACCAACAACAACATTTCATGCCAAAAGAAATCTAGTGAATGCTATGTTTCTTTTTAACACAAACACAATCACATTGCTAATAAGAACATTCCATGGTGAAGAAACTCTAACACATGTTAGATTTACTCTATCATAAACAACCATATTACCAACGATAACATTGCATTGTGAAAGTTCCTTCTAGCATGTCAATAAAAATATTGCAAGGTGAAAAAAATGTAAGCTATGATAGTCTTGGAAATATTGAGAGGGGGGTTGAATCAATATTTCTTTACAATTGTTATTATGGCAGTTAAAATCATCAATTACAACAAAACACAAGATGCACAACAAGAAAATAATTTTATTAATGAAAATGATGAGGACTCTAAAAACCCAAGCTTCAACTTGTACAACAAAGTATTTAACTCCTTCAAGGCTCCAACCCTAAATGAGGAATCTAATATTCAACTACAAATCCAAGCTCCAACCTGGTCTCTCACAAGGGTCCAACCTTGTATGAGGACTCCAATCCTCACATATTAATCCATGCCCCAACCTCGTATGACGACTTTGATCCTCTAGGGATCCAACCCTCTCATTTTCCTTCAATGCCTTAAGGTGAATTCAATACTGCTTCACACTTGAGCCTTAAAAAAAATCAAATACTTATAAATTTTTTATCCAAGATAGGTATACAAAGTGCTCTGAAATATACATCTACAAAATCTTCAGGTCTGCTTCAGAAATTTTTTTATGGTTGCGCCAACAAAACATGTCTTCAAGTGTTGATCTTCAACTATGCTCCAAGGATGATTGCTCCAACAAAACAAGTCTTTAGGTGTTGGTATTCAACTATACTCCAAGGACATCTGCTTCAAAGAAACAAGTCTTCAAGTGTTGGTTTTCAACTATGCTTCAAGAGTGACTATTGTTTCAATAAAGGCTTAAAGAATGCTCAATTAATGTCATCATGAATGCACTCTACTGTCAACTCAAAAGATACCTTAAGTATGTTATCATTTTATCATTTGATGAAGGTGTCCCTTCGTCTCTTCATGTGTGCTTTAAAGAATGTCATTCGGTTCACAAGGATTACTTTACTTCTATTTTAGATTTGACTTTAAGTCTATTCAGCAATGCTTCAAAGGTTTTCTTCAAAGGCACTCGAAATAATCTATTACAAAAAACTCCTCAAAAACTAGTTCTAGCAGTACGGTCAAATTGGAGTTGATGACAATACTTACTTCATGACAACTCCAATTGGATTATAGTCAACTCAGACTTGACAAGCTTGATCACAACCTTTCTCCCCAAGAAAACATGAACCTTGGTCACATCCTTGAATCCTATCAAAGTAGCCTCTTGTCACATGTTTACCTCAGTTGGTCGGTTACTTCGGTAGATGTGGGAGGAGGGTATTATAATGTGCATGAATATCAACATATCTAGTAAAAAAATAGTTAACACAACAAAATCTCTGGCATGAGTTCCAACATTACTGCTATGGCTCCAAGTGACAATCTATATCCTTCTCAAACATGTCAAGCCTTGTTGAACCCGGAGAGCCAAATCTTATAGGAATGTGGGAACTTCTCTCAAACCAAATGAGGATAATGCCTCATGAAATTTTGTATGACACCATGTTTGATGTGAGAAAATTTCGTGTATTTATGGGACCACATCGCACATGTTCCTAGCAGCATGTTGGACCATCCATTTATTAATTATTTGTGAGAGAAACTCCCTTCCAATGAGGCAGAGCAACAAAATGAATTATGGTGACTATATCCAATAGAAATCAAAGCCCAAAATGTGTAGACAACTAAACAATTCCACGTCACATGCTTAACCACTTCATGATTATGACAGATTAAATGATGTCCAAGTAAAACCAAAGTGTTGTAACCAATCCTTGACTGTGAAACTATCACAAATAATCTACCATCCCAATATGTGTGCATGAAAAGGAAGAATGAGTCTTCTAGATGCCTTGGCCCTATTGGATCCACCCAAACTCAGAATTATTGACTTTACAATTTTTTGTAACTCTCAAGAGACAATTCCTGGCTGTGGGGAACTAGTGCCTGATACAACTTGAGATTGATTTAAAATAACTAAAATCAATTGATAAAATAACATACCATGAGGGCTTGCAAGCAAAGCTTCTAGTTCTGAAACCCTAGCATTCCATGAGCCATATTTTAGCCAGAGAAAATTTGAGAGTTGCAGAGTGTTTGACTAAAGGAATGGATTGAAGAAGAATAAAAAGTAGAGTTAAAATTAGGCACTTAAGAATCAAAATTTAAACTACTGTAGAAAGGATAATGCAAGACTAGGAAAATGTGAATTGGATTCTTGGGTGTGGAGCACTTCATTAAGGACTTCAAGATTAATTTTCATGAGTAGAACTCAGTAAATTCATTAAAAACTAAACTAAAGCACAAACTACATATTAGACTATCCAAGAGAGGAAACGACACATATGAATGTTGGAATAGAAGGGAAAAATAGTCACAGCAACTTCCCAATGCTAGAATCAAACTGCAATATATATTCAAATTTCAAAGATAATTTTTGTTTACAATGCTAGTCATGGGTGACTATGCCCATTCGAACCCCTTCGATGAGGGGAATTATGGTATTTTATTCTTGATGCTA